>JASCIV010000227.1:0-30264 GCA_030374735.1 Gracilaria caudata
AGACGGGGGCAGTTTAGCGACGTGCCACCCAGGTCGGTCCGACCGGCAAGCTGACCGATCGCTTGGACGAGTTTAACGACCTCCCGGGTCGACACCGTGTACCTTCCTGTGGTCACACATACATAAGCGAAGTCTGAAGTTTTTGACGGCACCCAGTACTTATGGGGAGCGGAGACAACAAGGATACATCAAATGCCCCCGAATGAGAAGGCATTTCATTGCAAACACTTCATTGAGCTGGATCTCAAGTAGTGAACGTCATCGCAGCAAGTCGACCCACAGAGACCGGGTTCTAACGCAAGTACGTGTCGAGGGAAAGAAAAGTTTCACTCCATGTTAGGTTTTATTCTGCTCGAAGATATTTGTGGAAGGTTTTCTTCGAGGTCATTACATATGTATCCGTTATGAAGTGAAACACATTTTTCCGTTTACTAGTGAAACTGCTTGACAAAGCTTCCCAAAACTAAGGGGTTAGTATTGCCAACTTGGTAAGGAGGAGTATAATGCCAGTCGTAAGTCCTTTTAGTGTGCTAGAGTTTTCAGTTTCCGCGGTTGGAAGACAATGCGGGCAGTTTCTTACGGCCGCTTATTCATAGACAGAGCTGATGCTAAAGACCAAGACCAGAAAAAGGAAAGCTTCAAAGCAGCTTAATCTCAACGTCATCATGAACGCCCTTGAGCAAGAATTCGCCTTCAAAATCGACTACTTTGGTCTTCCGAGCGGCTTTGAGAGTCCCAATGATAGCCTCAAATATGTTCCCGCATCTTTCGTCATCAATTAGTTTGACAAACTTCACACTGTCGAAGGGTTTCGAGGTTAGACAAGACCTGAGTGGGTTGAGACACAATCGAAGCTTAACTTACGATACCTTGCCATCCGGACCAACTTCGCCAAGTCTCTTGATTTCTTCCACCAGCTGCTTAACTTCGCCGCCGACGTCCATTGCTGTGTGTGAAGACTAACGCAGAAGGAGACAAAACACTTTGGTTCCAAGTAGATGATAGCTAACACAGCCTTGACACAGAAAGCTAGACTGTGTTGGAAATGATGGAGTCTCTTAGTTGGAAAGCAGGGTGCAAAGCGGGTTGCGATGGCAGTAATTGCGCGACTGAAGTATACCTCACAGCTCTGTCCTGGGATGTATTGTACGCATCACGCAGGGCCACGTAAAGCTAAACGGTACGGATTCCAAACAGCGCGAAAAGAGTGGTGTCAGCACAACAAAAGGCAGAAACGTTTGCCGTCGTGCTCGAATTTTCTAAATTGCTCTTTTCTTCTTCAGTGAAGAATCTTCACCGTAGACGTCATGATGACGCATGGTGCTCTTAAATTAAATTTCGAACTCTACGGATTATTATAGACATACGACTCTTTGACAATGCATGAGTGATTACTTCGGCGGCGAAAGCAATGGTTTTATAGCCTTTAGGAAGAAAGGGTAGTAATCTTCTCTAATGCTTTGATGAGCGTACACGCTTAGTTGAGAATCTAGGAAAGCTAAGTGCTCCACGATATTGTAATGAAATTTACAAGAGTTAGTTTGGAATCTCGTATATCTACAACCACATTATATGCAGAAAGGGCCTAAACAACAAAACTGCTCAGATACTTTCTCCCTAATCTTCTCCGTTTCAATGAAACGGGTGCGAATATTGACTAGTCCCCTTCCGTTCTGAGATCAAGAATATTTACGGATCTGCGAACGACTCGATTTTCTTCGCCAGAGCATGAATATCGGTGCCTTCTGGCAAGTGCGTTAAAGGAGGCGGGAGTCCAGGGTCATCCGCTGATAACTCTAAAAAGTCCTCAATAACGCGTTCGTTCTCTGCAGAAGAAGGACAGTGGCCATTCAGTTTCACAGATTCTGGTTCACTCCCGAACGACACGTTGAAATCTTTGTCGTCAAAGGCTTTATCGAAGTCAGGTGTGTCTAGATGAGTCCCTTTTGGCCGTGATCTTGGTTCTTGAAGAGCGTTCTCGATTGCATCCATAGTCATGCTAGTGTTAGGGGTCGATGGTATATCTTCAAGAAATTCCAACGCCCGATCAACTTCGGGATCAACTCCATGCTTTTCTTGCTCAGGGGTGCTCAGACACATTTCTTCAGAGTTTGTCATGTGAGCGTCTTCGCTTGAGATAAGTTTCTCTACACCTGTATGTGGGTCTATCACACCATTCGTCATGTGGGTATCAATGCTCGCAAGTCCCAGTTGTGGTGTGTGAGACGGTTCAGGAGTATTAAGGAACGCAACGGGCGAAGCTGGGCTTGGAATCTCTCCGTTCGTAAGAAAGGACTGAACGTGAGCCTCTTGATGTTCTATCGCATGGGCGCGAGGACTAGTCACCCCAATGGATTGCGGTGTCGGGCGCTGAGGAGACGCTGACTGCCTCTCACGAACATGCGAATCGTTGGCGTCATTTCTTGTTCTATTCGGCGTTGTCGTTGTTGCCCGTACCGGAGTAGAAGCGGCATGGCTTGCAGGAGCCGCTGACAAAGACCGGGCAGTGCTCAATGATGATGGGAGAACACTAACGGCCGGAAGAGAGACAATTCCCATTTTGACACCTTTCGTCCCATTTGGAGCGGACGTTGTGGATGTCTTGGCAGCAAAGGTCGAACTCCTCGGCGCGCGTACTCGGCGTGCCGAGCCGTTCTTTCTAAACGAGGGATATGATTGCGATGTAGTCGTCACTGTTTTGACTGCCGTGGCTGGTGATGTCGCCAGGGGACCCGACGAAGCGTGAGGTAGGTTCTTGGAATTAGACGAGACGCCTTGCGGTACAGCATGAGTAGAGGCTGGAGGAGACGCCGCGGAAACAGGCAGACCTTGTGCCGGCGTCACTGATTGATATGAGATCGAGGCGGCGTTTGAGTTCCGAGGGGCGGATGCTGTTGGAGGTGGCGAGGTTGACGGGTTGCCTGCAATTGAGGGCGTTGGAGGAGATATGGAAGCAGTACGAACTGGAGGGCTTATAAGGGCTAAAGTCTTGTTAGCATTTGGTGGCATGATTCGCCTCGAAGGAGAAACGGTCGATAGGGACTCTTCAAGGGGCAGCTCTTGAACAGTGGCCGGCTCGAAGGATATACGCGGCTGAGCATGAGAACGTGAAGGGGATTGAGCTTGCGATTGTGCCGGTGAACGCGTGATACCGACTCCCATTTGCTGCATCATTACTCGCAAAGCATCGACCGATGAGCGACCGGCGGTATGAGGAATGTTCGCAACCTGGCTAGTAGGCTGCTCAACAATCATAGTGTCTGGCTCTTCCACGGAAGACGAAGGCAATCGTTTGCGCTTCCGTGAGGCCATTGCTTCGGAGTAGGGCTGCAAGACTTGTGAGAAGTAGTGCATGATAAATGCCTGCATCTGTTTCGACGAGTTCTCCAAGTTAACAACGCGCGTTTCGAGGTTTTCGCATCGGTTCTTGAGCTGTTCCTCCTTCTGTCGTGTAACGACGAGCTCTTTAATGAGCAGGTCCTTGTCACGTTTTAAAGATTTCAGTTCGCCCTCCAATCCATAGTTGCCCAGCTCCACAACAGCGTTCTGGGTGAGGGCTGTGGGTAAGACCGCACTCGAGCTCTGCGATTGCTTTGGGCGTCGACGGGTTATATTCTTCAGCAGATCGGGTCTATCGCGGCGGAACGAGTCATGCCCGAACATCCACTTGTCCGGATTCTGCTTGTGGAAGCCATATTGGTTAAGCTGTCGCACAAAGCTAGAGAAGTTGTTGTGTTTGAAGTACCGAGGCAGAATGTCGCGCCCAAACTCTGACGGCTTGTGAACGGTGAAAGATAGGCCTTTTTCATCAGTCCAGGAAACAAGCAATTGGGTGTTAGGATCGCTGACAAGTTGGTAAAGCTTGGTGAGAAACGGAGGGGTCTGTGAAGGCAAAGCTTGCGGATTTCTGGGTGCGGAATTGGTGGTCATGGTATACGGGGACACGGAGCGAACAAGTTCGCGGCGAGCTTTTCCACAGTCGAGCTTTGAAGGAAGCTCGATGTGTACGGCGGCCAGTGGACGGGGAAAACGAAGAAACGAAGTACTTGAGGTCAACAAAGAGAAGCGGCGGTTGTGATACGAGGCGCCGACCGAAAACAGGCCGTCGATGATACAAAGGCTCAAATCATGGCCCGGTGCAGACTCTGCACTGCAGAGCTTGCGCTTGGTGCTGCTCCGTCTGTCATAGCGAGGACACGTGGGGTAGAAGGTTACACTTGTATCCCTTGGACGCATTTCTGGTGCAGACTTCGGGCCCAAACGAGTCCAGCAGTGTAAACCCAAGTACTTGCTTGGCCCTGGTCGACATTTGATCTCGAATGGAGGTGATGGTGACTGGGTGCTCGTCTCCACATCGTAGGTTGGGTTCGGCAAAATGCTGCAGGCTACTGCCTTCTCATCGCCGGCGCCGGTGTCTCCGGCAAGGCACCGTGTCATTCTTTCATGCCGTCCGTACGCTGGAACTCGGTGGAGGCCGGCACGGCGGCGGCGCCGAGTGCATGCGTGCACCGGCGAGGCTGTCAAATCCAGGACGGTCCCACAGCAGAAACTGCCCACGGTTGCTGTTGTGGGGCGCCCAAACGTCGGAAAGTCTACGCTGGTGAATCGCCTTACTCACTCGTTTCGTGGCGGTGCGATTGTCGAGGATGTCGTTGGCATCACCCGTGATCGCATGTATCGTCCCACAGAGTGGGCTGGTTATCATTTTCGCGTGGTCGATACTGGAGGGCTTGTGTTTGATGACCAGTCCAGTTTTCTACCAGAGATTAGGTCTCAGGCTATGATAGCTATCGAAGAAGCTGCTGCTGTTATTTTATGCGTTGACGGTCAAGCGGGGGTGAACCCTCTCGACCTTGACCTAGCGGACTTCTTGAGGAAGTCTGCGCCGAATGTTCCCGTATTTGTCGCCGTCAACAAATGTGAGAGCCATCACGGTTCAGCTATGGCTATCGACTTTTGGGAGTTGGGCCTCGGAGAACCGATTCCGGTTAGCGCTATACACGGCAGTGGTACTGGAGATCTGCTTGATAGTGTCGTGGAAGCGATTCCGAAAGTTGACGTTGCGGCAGAAGACGATATTATCAACGTAGCCATTGTAGGACGGCCGAACGTAGGAAAGAGTAGTCTGTTGAATTTGCTCACAGGGGTCCAGCGCACTATTGTCAGCGAAATTCCCGGTACCACACGAGATGCAATTGACGAGGTAATTACCGTGCATGGAAAGAAATACCGTCTCATCGATACTGCAGGCATACGACGAAGGACGAATGTGTCTTTTGGGACCGAATTCTTCATGATAAATCGAGCATTCAAGGCCATACGGCGTGCAGACGTCGTGTTACTTATGCTGGACATTACAGAATCTTCAGAGCAAGACAGGAAGATCGCTGACCGAATCGTTGATGAGGGAAAGGCGTGCGTTGTGCTGGCTAATAAGTGGGATCTCGTACCAGAAAAGGACAATAGAACATACAAGAGTGCAAAGGAGGCTGTGCAGGAACGAACGGTGTCCATTTCGTGGGCTCCCATTGAGCTTATTTCTGTTCTGGAGAAGAAGAGAGTAAGCAAAGTGCTCTCGTTGGTAGATGACGCTTTAGAACAACATCGCAGGAGAGTGTCAACAGCTGTTCTAAACGACGTTTTGCGAGATGCAGTGGAGTGGCACAAGCCGCCAAGTACCAGAGCGGCGAAGCAGGGACGTATATATTATTGTACACAGGTTGCCAGTAGACCTCCGACTATTGCAATGTTTGTCAATGATCCGCGACTCTTCCATGATAATTATCGAAGGTACATGGCGGGTCAGTTTAGGAAGGCGCTCGGATTCTTTGGTACGCCGATGCGACTGCTCTGGAGAGGAAAAGCAAGGGCTCCGAATCTTGGTTAGTATCATGTTTGCGGTAATGTCTTCTTTTAATCACGAGCTTATCGTTTCCGAGGCCAATTCGAATTGTAACAAGTATATACTATACAGCGAAGAAATCTTTTCGTTTCTTCTTAATCTACGGTACATAGGAAGAAGTATCCACGATTTATAGTGCTTCCTCGTTGAGAAGGACTAGATATCTACGCTATGAACATTATCGAAAATGATCCCGCTCACATATCTCACATGACTTCATCAAAATGCGCCTTCGCACGTCACTGTGCTTTTCGCGGTAGTGCCGACTCAAAAACTTGTTTTGTCTGCCGGTAGACTTCTTCGATATCTCCAGCATCAGATTCTATAACGTGTAACATCCCTTTATTCCGGTAATGCTCAACCACAGGCATAGTTTTCTTCTCAAACGTCTTGAGACGTTTGCGCACAACTTCCGCCACATCGTCCGAACGACCACTTGTTGTTGCCCGCTTCAGGAGACGTTCAACCATGACTGCTGTCGAACAGTTTATGAACAGCACAAATTCACACGCCGCAATCACACGCTCAAACTCTTCCGCTTGGTCCATTGCTCGTGGAAAGCCATCAATTAAAACACCATCGCAAGTACCGGCAAGTCTTTGCAGCTCATCCCGCAGCAGACCCATTGTCACATACCCAGGCACAATATCTCCTCTTTGCATGATCTCCCCAACGCTCTGTCCAAGGGGGCTGTTATTCTTCGCTTCTTGTCGAAGAAGATCACCAACGCACACCTGCGCTAGGTCAAAATCACGCCTGAGCATGGCACATTGCGTTCCTTTGCCGCTTCCAGGCCCACCGAGAACAAAGAAGATCGGAGGATTGTTAAGGGGTGCAGCAGGTCTTCTTGAAACCGAAGGAACTGTCGCGCATGATGTGCACACTCTGTGACGCATGGGGAAATGTCGATGCAGCCGGAAAGGTGTTGAGGCTACGAAAGAAATCATTGTTTACGAGTTAAAGCCTTCCGTACTCATTTTGTGAAAGCAATGGAGCTCTAGCATCAACGGTCGGAAAGATCGACTTCCAATCCTCCGACCGCACACGCGCTACTAGTAGAGACAGGGCGCAACGGCGGCAGATATCATACAGCATCGGGGATGATTAAAAATTTTCGCGGATGAACTTCGCGCGAAGGACAGGATTTGCATCAAACCCGCATTTCAGGCACTTCAGTAGGTGTGACAATTCCTGCCCAGACAGCAGTCTCTCAATAGTTCGCACCAGAAGTGTAGATCCTTCAAAGCTCTATTTGCCCTTCACAAACTTTTTCATCTTCATCTTCACAGGCGAGGTTGCGTTCTGCTACACTTTCAGGTTAACATCGACTGAATCCGTCCGCTGTTTCACCCGCTGCTGAGCAGCATGTTTGGGGTAGCGCGAGAGTTCCAAGCACCGCTTGGTGTGACTCACGCCGTGCGTGGTTACTTTGGACCGAGCACAACTCTTTCTACCGTCTTCGCACGGAAGAATAGCATAGACTTGTATGTCGTTCGCGCAAATAATCAAGTGGCCCGCCTCGAGCTCGTTCAGTCAACTGCACTAGGCGCAAACATTGTTAGCACGTGTGTATTAAGTCGTGGTTCCGCTCATGATCTTCTTGTCTTGGGGTTTGATCGAATGCGAGTAGCGGTCCTTGCATGGCATCACGACACCCGGAGCTGGATCACTGCGCAGCTTATAGACCATGCCACCCTACTTGGTTCGCCATTGTGTTCACCGTCATCTATTATGCGCAGTCAGGACCCTCGCGACCAAGACCGGCCAATCCTACGAGGACTGGTTGGTACTGACAGTCAGCCGCTGATCAAGACTGACCCGTCTGGTAGGTGTTTGGGGGTTCTGGCCAAGAGTCAGAATGTTCTTTACATCGTTCCTATCAGTGCGGAAGAAGACGCATACTCTTTGCCGACAAGAGTTTTCAACCCCGCAGATGTCTTTCTCATTGACCTTTCTGCTGACTATGAAGCCTCGAACGTCAAAGATTTCGTATTTCTTCACGGTTCGTTTGAGCCAAACGTTGTCGTTTTGTACGAACCGAACCGAACGTGGGCCGGGAGAGCTGCTATTCAGAGAAACACCTCCCAAATTCTCAACATATCAATAGACATTCAGTCAAAGAGGACATCAAAGACATGGACTGTCGACCAGCTACCATACGACAGCATTAGACTTGAACCGATTCCAGAATCTGCTGGAGGGGGTATTTTGTTGCTTTGCACCAGCGTTATCATGCAGCTCCGTCATGGAGCATGCGTCGCCGGACTCTCTCTCAACTGCTTCGGCGACTCATATGCAACAGAAGTTAAGAGCAAGTTTGAAACTATCAAAGAATCTGACACTCTTGTCGAATGCGACGGCGCTCATTGTCGATTTCTAGACATCGAAGAAACTCCAACTGATTCTTCCTCCCCCTCGACTCAAAGTGTCGCGCTGCTGTCATTAAAGGGAGGAGAGCTTTACTTTTTAAACATAGCTGTCGCTTCCAGAAACTCCATTGTCATGAAACGAGCGGGCAGTACAGTCATTGCTTCTGAAATTGTTCCAATCAACCATCGATTCTTTATACTTGCGTCTCGACTTAGCGATTCTTTACTCGTTGAGTATCAAACAGCTGCCCACGACACAGAAGTTGGTGCTGAAACGTCAGACGGTGATGGCCCTATGAAGTCAGAAAATCCAATTCAGAGCAAGAATGATTCGAAGAAGCGTAAGAAAAGAAAACGTTCGGCACAAGATGATGCCGAGTACGAAATGATTTACGGTGTCAAACCTCCCCAAGATTCATCGGACGAAGAATCCGAGGACGGTCCAGAAAAGGATGAACATGCTCTGAATTTGGATCAGAAAGATGAAGGAACACGTGGTGTGTATGACGATGAAGACGAACTTGGTTGGGTCTTCAATTCTGGGACAGTTGAAACAACCTCTGAAGGTAGCTCTAGCTCTGGAAAGTGGGCTTTGAAAGTTAAAGACACTCTTCCATGTTTTGGTCCTGGTTCAGATCTGGCAATAGGTACCTCACCGGATGACGATTCCGGTTCAAAGCTTGACATGGTTATTGCGGGAGGCTATGCCAAGAATGGGTGCCTGGCAGTAGTTCACCAGTCCGTTCGCCCTACGTTCAGTGCGAACTTCGAAGTTCCCGGGTGCAGTGGGGTATGGGCTTTGAGAGATCCTGCTACAGTGAGTCGTGAGAGAGAAGCATTGCGGCTAAGGAATGAACTGCGAAGCAAAGGAAATATGGAAAGAAGGCTCAACAACGCGAAGCAAATCGCCAAAAGAACCAAGTATATGGAGGAAGCGGTTATGGTCCTCGGACGCAAGGACCAGAACAAGCAGAAATCAGGAGATGTGAACGAAGGTCGAGGAGAAGCAATGATTCGAATTGAAACGATCAACGAATCTTCTCACTCAAAATTAGAGAACGAAGCTCCGGTTGACAAAACCTACGAAGACATACCAGAAAATACCACTAACAATGAAGATATACCAAGTAAAGCTCGTTCCGGAATTCAACGGACCAAGAATGTTGAAAATGATACAGGAGTAGGTGTTTCATCCATGGACGTGGAGAACACAACGGGAGCCGAGAACAAAGATGCAACAACTGAGTTTGAACATAAAGGGAACGGTCACGAAAACGAGAATCATGAGAAGAAATCGACTGAGCAACTTCAGGGTGCAGATCAGAGCCCCGAATCACAAAACAGCGAACAGAACAATATGGATGAAGGACAAGAATCAACCCCCAAGCGACGAAAAACTGAAGGTCCTAGGACATCAGGAGACACTGAAGACCAGGAAGACATTGTCTCCAGCGAAGATATGCAGCGGATTGAACATGAAGCGGAAGCGAAGTTCCCTCTAGAGGAAGAGGTCGACCTAGAGGAAAGTATACCTGATGATCCCGCCCTACATTCAATTATACTTATGACCACGGATTCAAACACGATGGTCTTGAGATCTGGAGCAGAGCTGGAAGAAGTCAATCCTGATTCTGTTGGCTTTATAGGTTCGGAAAGAACTGTTGCAGCTGGGAACATATTTGGCTCATACGCTATTGTGCAGGTGAGTTCAACGAAGGTGAGGGCCTTGAGAGACGGAAATGTTCTCTGTGAGTTTGATATGTCAACCGTTAATCAGACTATTAAGAGAGCACATATATGTGATCCAATGGTGTTGGTAGAGTCTACAAGCGGTCACATATATGTTTTCGCCGTTTCAGCTCAGGAGTACGGAGGGGAGAATGAAGAAATCGCAAACGGGAGCGAAATGGAGAACGTAGATGATTTCGATGAATATAGCATGGGTAGACCTTCTAGAAATGAAGTGAAAGGGAAGCCTTTGCAAAGCGCCAAAACGAGTATGGCTGATAGTCTCCCCTTGAAGAACTACAGGAATTTCTCTATATCGATCGATTTCACAAGCAACGGCCCACAGTCTATAGGAAGTCCGGTGCTTGCAGCATGCCTGTACTCTGGAACAATAGCTTCAGAAGTATGCAAGGATGGGATCTTAGAACAAGTAACCAAATCAGAAGCGCGTCAAGAAAACTACTCCGCAGAAGATAAAAAAATGGATAATGTGGAGTTCAAGGGAGACCAAGCCATCAAGGAGATTGGTGTTCCGGAGAAGAACGAAGCCGAAATTGAAATTGATGACGAAGACCGAATGTTATACGGAGGAAATGAAGACGAAGAGGACAAACTTTTGTACGGCACTGGCGAAGAGGAGAAAGGCGTATCGCTTGATGGAGACGTTAAACAAACTCGAAGCGGAACAGAATCAGACGGGAAGGTGTCATCTATGGGGCTGGAGAGACTCACCAATGAAGGGGAAATTATGCGAGTCTTAGAGAAGGGCACAGTGCCTTTGCCAGACGAAACACTGCGGGATGTTAATCAGGCTTTTCTTTTGCTTATCATCAAAAATGACGGAAGCCTGGTGGTTCTAGCTAGAGAGTTGCAGTATGCCACTGTTCTAGAATGTCCATTCTTCTTTGCAGCACCTAGCTTTGTGGTAGATGTCGGCACCCTTCCAGAATTCGAAAAGAATCAACGTTGTCCTGCCGCATCCGAAGAGTTAATGATCGATGGATGCACGATAGCCGACGTCCCGTGCTCTGCCCTGCTTCAAAGTTTATCAATTCCGGTTTTGATCGGTACCTCCAGGAACGGCATGCCGCTAATATACAGAGTATTTATGGCTTCTAGGTCGAATGTACAGCCATCATCACGGTCTCGATTAGCCATGGAACGAATTGTTCACAGGGATAGAACTACATACTTACTATCACGGTCACTGAAGCACGCCAAGAGAAGAGGACTTTCAGAGAAGAGCTTGTCAACAAAACCGCCCCCAATATCATCCTTCCGGAACATCGCAGGGAGGGCAGGGATGTTTGTAGGGGGCAATGTTCCCTTCTTTGTGTTTGCTGAACGCGGTTATCCGAGAGTCCACCCTCTAACTCAGACTCCAAGAAACGATGGTAGTATTTGTCGAGAAGACCTGGAATCAGGTCAATCAGTTACCGCCTTCACCGAGTTTCACAACGTCATGTACCCGAGAGGGTTCTTGTGTATATATAATGACGGTGAAACTAGAATTGGGGAACTTCCTCCTCTCAGTTTGGTGAATTATGACGCACCCACGCCGATGCGGAAAATAGCTCTTCGTTGTACACCCCATAAGGTAGCATACCACTCAGGTTCGGCTACGTACGGTATACTGGCATCTATGCCTACTCTAACAACTAGGGAAGAACGGCTCGCACGGATATTACAATCGCTCGAAAAACACGATAAACGGCACTACTCGTACATTGCCGCTCAAGCTGAAGCCGAAACTGGAAACGAACAAGCAAATCGTGTACCGCCGTTGTTCGAGGAGCTTCATGAACTGCGAGTATACAGGCCAGATACATGGGACTTAATCAAGAGTCACAAACTTGCGAAAGGTGAAGTTGGTCTGGCCATATGTAACATGACGGTAGACGTCTACAAGCCGCGACTGGCAAAGGATGGAGAGATTCACAGCAGCAAAAAGGACGATGATGGGAATGAATCACCATTTGCGGCTTCGCTGAAGATGCGACCAAAGAATGTACTTGCCGTCGGGACGGGAAATCTGAATGGTGAAGACGCCGGAAGTAGAGGACGATTGCTTCTTTTTGAGATCTCGAGACAAGAGGGTTATACAAAGACTGGAAGTTTTACCTCGTTTCAGTTGCAGCTGATCGCAGAGAAGGATCTTCCTGCTCCTGTGACTGCCGTCGCTGCCATGGAGGGGTACGTAATCGCTGGCGTTGGGCCGCAAATAAGTGTGTACAAGCTTGTAGGAGATGAGCTTGTGCACCTCTCATTTGCTTTCGGGCAACTCTACTGCACTTCAATTGCGTCTCTTAAACAGTACGTTGTTGCTGCAGACATGTGCAAATCTGTATCATTCATGTACTTTCGGGACAGAAACAATTCCGTCAACTTTCTCGGAAAGGATTATGAACATGTGAGATCTTACGCAGCAGAGTTCCTCATCGAGAATGAACACATGAGCATCGTTGTGAGCGACGGAAGCGGGAACTTTCAGCTAATGAACTATGCGCATGCATCCAATCCGCAATCTAGGGGAGGAAAACGTTTGCTTGTTAATGGCGGTATTCATTTCGGATCACGCGTTAACAAGTTCGTGAGGTTTCGCGTGCCCGACAGTAAGGACATTGTTGAGAGCGGATCCTCCGCATTAAGAGCCGGGAAGCATTCACTTCTATTTCCAACTTTGGATGGAGGAATTGGAGGTCTGATTTCGGTGACGGAAGCAGAGTATAGAAACCTGAGCAAGTTGTGGTCTTACATGGTGAATGAAGCTGGTATACCTAGATTGGTCGGCATACATCCAGATGAGCAATGCGAGTTCCGAGCAGAGCGTGCTTCAACGGTTCTTCTTGATCAGAGGCTTTTGGATGGCAGAGCTGTGTTTGACATATTCTCCACATCCGTGCCCGAAATGCGCCTAGTTGCGAAGAAAGTTGGAGTCAAAATGGATACTCTTCTGGAGATTTTGCTAGAAATGGACAGTCTCTTGTCACGGTTCTGAACTTCTGCATCAAGGATTCGTTCGCTACAAATAAAGCTCTGCATACAACGGTAGAGTACGTATGTCGTATCAGGGTACGAAGGTAGGGACAAAAAATGTATCTCGGATGGGTTGCACGAAGCTCATCTTGTTAATCCCCGATATCAAAGAGTGGGGACGGGGGATTGGAAAGTCGATCTTTCCGACAGTTTCGTGCTTAAGCTCCAGTGCTTTCACAAAATGAGTACAAGGGTACGGGAGGCTTTCACTCGTAGACAACACCAATGACTACTTTCGTAATCTGAACACCTTTCCGGCTGCTGAAACGACGAGATCGTCACTAAAAGAAGAAGATTCCGCAAACATGATACAAACCAAGACTCGGAGCCCTTGCTTTTCCTCTCCAGGCAATCGCATCGGCGTACCAAATAATCCGAGCGCCTTCCTAAACTGACCCGCCATGTACCTTCGATAACTATCCGGGTAGAGTCGCGGATCATTGACAAACATTGCAATAGTCGGAGGTCTACTAGCAACCTGTGTGCAATAATATATACGTCACGTCCCTGCTCAGCCGCTCTAGTACTTGGCGGCTTATGCCACTCCACATCTCGCAAAACGTCGTTTAGAACAGCTGTTGACACTCTCCTGCGATGTTGTTCTAAAGCATCATCTACCAACGAGAGCACTTTGCTTACTCTCTTCTTCTCCAGAACAGAACTAAGCTCAATGGGAGCCCACGAAATGGACACCTTTCGCTCCTGCACAGGTCCCTATGCACTCTTATATGTTCCATTGTCTTTCTCTGGCACGAGGTCCCACTTATTGGCCAGCACAATGCACGCCTTTCCCTCATCAACGATTCGGTCAACGATCTCTCTGTCTTGCTCTGAAGATTCTGTGATGTCCAGCACGATGTTTGCACGCCGGACGGCCTGCTCTTCTTATTAGATCTTCTGCTGAATAACTGGGTCTTCTCGGGATGACCCGCTGGGCGTCTCCGGAATTCGCGACGAAGCGCTAACACAAATGAGAAATTGTGGGTTTGCATTGCAAATATTGCGACACCAGCAGAGCAACCTTTTCCCTAAACTGTTTTGTATTTGACCATCCAGGGCCATGCCAAACATGCACTCTCTCGCTTCTCAGAAGCGGCTTCTGTCAACAGAATTTAACTGCGCCACGGTCCCCGCCTCTTAAGCCGAAGCCTGCATCTTTTGCCGATCTGCATATCACGTTCTTTTGTCCGACTCAAAAACGCTGACCTGTTTCGAGGGCACCAACTCAGGTTCGTGGGAAGAAGACAGCACTTTCGCCTTGAGCAAATCTATCCATTGTGACATCCATGGAACTATCCTTTGGAGATTTGTTTGAAAACGTTCCAAACCATCTTCCTGAAGAACTTTTTCAAGTGCTTGTGAAGAATGACATATTCATAATCGAAAGAATTATTTCCACCGGCCAAGTGTCTCTCGACTGGTACGATCAGGATGAAACTGAGTTCTGTTGCGTGTTGAAAGGTGCCGCTGACTTGCTCTTTGAGGGAAGTGACCAAACAATTCGCATGAGCCCAGGAAAGTTTGTCGTCATTCCAGCCCATGCCAAGCACAAAGTTACTTGGACAGACACATCGCAACCAACGGTTTGGCTTGCAATGAAGTGGAAAGTGAACTAGAGTGTGGAATTGAAGGCCCCAGCTGCAGGACATAGTTGTATTTCAATGCAAGAATAAATAGTCATGAAAGACGACGACTTCGGTGAGCATGTTTCTGTGCTGAAAGCTGGGCATACTCTATATAGCTATTAGCATGTCTCCTAGGAACTCCTCACCATGCAAAAGTCATCGATCCGATCTAAAGCGATAAGCCTTTGTCTTCTGAAGCGCCTCCGACCCCCGCGATCCCCGAATATAGCTGCCGGCAACGAAAAGGACGCAACCTTCTAAGTGAGATGTAAGATGCGACGCGCCCACTTTCAGTCGTTTGGAAAAGCTTTGAGTGTCCAATTGGAAAGGCGTTTGCGTTTCCCAACTTACGGTGGTTTCGTCACAGTCTTCGACTCCTTCAGAGATGATGTAACTCTCGGGATGGTTTCGCTCTTTTTAGCTTTGTGTTCAGTAGTTTCGGTCCCGGAGTTGGTATCGGAGTGAGTGTTTTCCGTCTTATCCCTCGAAATATGAACGTCAATCGCTTTCTGGTCCAGATTCTGATCATCTATCTTCACCTTATCGAAAGCTTGCGTAACTTTTTCCTTATGACTGTTATTCGGTGATGCTTCCTGGCTTTCTTTGCTGGCGCTTGGTTCTTTCTCCTCTGCACTCGAAGACTTTGGCGCAACTGTTGTGTCGTCCTCTGATGACTTGTTTTCAGCTCGTCCAGCTGGGCTGGGAGATACTCGCTTGCCCATTTCAGCGAGTGCTTTCTTCTCAAGCTCGACGCGTTGCTGCTCCTCTCTCTTTTCCCTCTCCTCCCTTTCCTTCAATTCTTTTTCATACAGCTCTCGTTCTTCGTCAGCAGCTTTCTTTGACGCGGGTTTGAGACGACGCATAGGATCCGGTCCAGCAGAGCGAATGATATCAGCAAGCGTGAGTTTCTTTTGAGACTGCGCTTGTTCTCGTTCTTTCTTCTTTGCTTCACGGCGCTTTTGTCGCTCCAGTTTCTCGCGTTTCTGGCGTTCTGGGTCTAGTGAGGGGGTTCCTTCACCATCTGTCGCTGGCGGAGGCGGTGGCGGAGGCGGCGGAGGGCCTCCGCCTCGAGGAGGTTTGCGAGGAGCTGCGAGAGGAAGAGCTGCTGCTGATGATGATGGTAAAGGCGTAGATGGCATGGCGCGCGTGGATTGTGATGGTGGTGACAAGGAGATATTTGAGTTGAAGGCTGAGAGACGCGATGTATTACTTGGAACGGGACGCATAGCAGGAGAGCGAGGTACAGCACTGGGGCTATCAATACGGGAAATCTCGCGACGTAGACGAAACAACTCCGACTCCAAAGCAGCCAGTTTGTCAGAGGGCATTGCGCGTGAAAATTGAGAGCGTTCCCTAGCACGGCGACGACGACGGTTCTCCAGCTCTGCCTCGAGGTCAGCGTCTGTGAGAAGGGAGAGCTTTTTCGAGCGACGGGAAAGTGGTCTTCGCCTGGCTGCTGAGGAGCGGGATGTGGACGGCTTCATTGAGCGCGAGAAACGTTCATGGTTCGTCTCGGCGAAGGGGAAGATGAGGGAACTGGTAGCGGACACGGGCGTTTCGGCGGACGTATTCGACAAACTCGCGGACGAGACGGTCGCCAGTTAGCTTGGCTGTGGCGGCGGCGCCCAGAACGGTCATAGTGTCGACCATGGCGGAGGGTAGCTTGCGGGGGAGGGGTTCGGAGCTCGGCCGAAAGCGAAGACGCGTTAAGGATTGCGTAAAGAGACATGCAGAGGTTCGGAGCGCGCGGTTCGGAGGGCGAATGTGTCTGCGAATGGATGGACACCCACAAAGGGTCTGGACGGGCAGCAAGGAGCGTCACGACGTGGACAACGATGAGATGTATACATTACGTAATGCGCGCCGTGTGACGTGGTGCATCTTGCAAGCGCACAGCAAAGGGCAACTGCGTGGGAAACCCTGCCACTGTCCTGCTATCATACCACTATACCGGAGCCGCTTTGCGCCCACCTCGGCGCCGAACTTTAGTCCCGACGGTTTCGCTGCTGCCGCCAGGCAGCGTGGCCGCGGAGCAGTAAGCCGCGGCGCTCGCGACATGGAGAGCACTCTCCTTGGCTGCTGTACGGGCGTCGGTACGTTGCGGCCCCCGCGCAATCACCGCCCTTCTCAAACCTGAGAGCGCACGCCGTACGCCATGGCCCTACTAGTAGCTTTCTTTCGTCTTGCACAACAATCCATCCTACACCTCACGGCCCCTAACCTCCTTCCAGGCAACTGAGCCTTCTCCACGCCCACAACCGTCTCTCCGACTTGTTGTGTAAACAGCCTCGCGTAGTGGACGTCTTCATTCTCCTTCAAGCGCATGAGCCGCATTCCAGCATCTCTTGCTTTCTGCTCTCATGCGCCTAGCGGCCGTCGCAGCGCTGCTGCTGACGCTGCTGCAACTGGCGTGCGCCCAAATCGACAAGCCCGAGGCAGAGACGCACTTCGCCAGGACGCTGCTTGCTGCTGGGAACTCATCAACTTATCGCGTGGATGTCTATGGCGTGCACAATGACTCCAATGTTTTTCCAGCCTTGCAGCACGCATTTGACCTTCTTTCAAACGCGTGGACGTCCAAGGTTGTCGTAAAAACTCGCGTCACGTTCACGGATCTGGGACCGCCCAATGCGCTGGCCACCGGTGGAGGTGTGTTGTTTGTGCGTTTCGATGCTTCCCCCGATCGCGAACTGTTGCCCATCGCCGCTGCAGAAGCCATGACTTCCGTCGATTTGAACGCTCGCGAAACAGGTCTCGATAATTACGACGTACTTGTTAAAGTGAATCATGCGACACCCTGGCATGTCAACTTTCGCGAACGGCCTCCTGCTGGCAAGTATGATATTGTCACCGTCATGCTACACGAGGTCTATCACAACCTCATCTTTTCCGGAGCGATTACGGTTGATACTTCGAGCCCCGACGTGCCGCACGCGTTTCTTTTGGATGGTTATCCCGCTCGGTTCGATCTTTTCCTTGCTAATCAAGATGATTGCGCTGTCCTTGACTACCTCAAAGATACTAAGCTAGCATCGGCTACCAACGCCACCAATGGTCAGCTACTTGCCGAATCTGTGACCAATAACCGCTTATTTTTCCATGACCCTGAATCCGGCGTGCGCATCCCTCTTTACGCTCCCGAAAAGTACTCCATCAAGAGCTCTATATATCATACCGTAAGTTCGCATGATTACGACGATGATATTATGAGTTATTCAGTGCCGGCTGGCTTTCAAGATCGCACTATAAGCAGCGAAGTTCTCCAGATTCAGAAGGCCATTCTGGACCCAAACCATCGCGGTGCCAAACACTGCAAATTTCCGTTGGCAGATCCTTTGGCACATCGAGCAACGCTGTCAAACAAAATTTCTCCTCCAGCAGCGGTCGGGAACGCTCCTAAGGATACGCGAAGTGGTTCGAAACATGGCTCTCCGTCATCTCTTCACGTTCCGAAGTGGGCGATCATCGTTGCTTGTGGGGCTGGGGCACTAACATGCATCTCCTTGATACTGGGGCTTATCGCTGCTGTCGGGAAGCGCATTAGGATGAGGAGAAGTCTGTCTAGTGGCGGTATGTCTCACGATAAGAGATCGAGCACGGCTTCAAGCGGCGAAATTCTCATTGACGATGAGTTCTCTACTGATCATATAGAGTTTGATATTCGAGATATTGAAATTGATGAACAGGACTTCAAGATCGTAGACTATCAAGTTCCGGACCGAGATAGCAAAAGTTCGCAATAACAGTCAACAATCATCATACAAAGGTATTCGGGAGCTCCTTTTCCGTATAGTGTACAGTTCTTCCACTAAAAACAAGTAGGCGTTGGCGGCGTCAAGTGTCTGCTAGCTGCTTAGCCTCTCGACATATATTCCGCTGCCGTTGTAACCATATCTATCATCGTGATGATCATCATCATGACCATGATAGTGACTTCAAGTATGGAGTCCAGCCTCAAGTTTTTTGTGCACCGCGCTCGGTCGCGACATTGGATCTATTTTTCTGTTAAAATTGATCACAATCCAATGCCTAACAAATCGCTCTTGGCAGACCTCGGAGATGCAGGCTGGAGAGCCTTGCACAATAGCTCGTGAACATCTCTCTCTCACTCGGGTTCTCAACACACTAAGCACAATTGGGCTCAACCAAAGCGAGAATATCCCAGCTTACGTTTGAATAACTGTCCGTGCCTAAAGTTTCAAACTGACCAAACTACCGTTTGGACCATTTGAACCTGCAGAACTCTGCAACTTCGAACGTCTCACCTCTAGAACTTAAGAAAGTGGCCTTTACCTTCAGGTTGCTGCCGTGAACATAGCTCAGAAGAAATGACGTTTGCGTTTGCCAGCTTCTTTCCGTCATCTCCCTTACGTTCCTCGGCGTTCACGGGCGTTCGATGCGCGAACTCGAGAAAATTGAGTAGAGCTTATGCTCGCCGGCCTATGACTCCAGTCGCTGTGATCGAACCATTTGCTCCTGGGACCATTTTGCTGGCAGAAGACATTACTTTGAGGATCTTTCTCGGTGGAATGGGTATTGTGGCATCGGGTATCATTGGTGTGATTTTCGTCGGATATTTTATAGCCAGAAACTATGACGAGGTAAGTTAACACAAGAGCCTCATGTTGACTACCAGAAGGATACTAACTGGTCTCGATCTTGTCTGCGGTGTGTTCATGTTTGTTCTGGTGTGCTACAAATAGGTGGAACAAGAGTTTCAGGACCGAGATGGAGCTGTTGGAAGGTTGAAGGCTTTAGAGGAGCTTAAAGCAAAAGAGAAAAGTAAGATTCAGCCCTGACCGTTTGTGTCACGGTAGAAAACATGCTTCCACATCGTATCGCTCTGTGGTGAATTGGAGTATAATCCATCGCGAGTTTCAAAACAATAACTCATGCGCTGGGTTAAATAGAACCGGTTAAAGAAGAGTGAGTATCTCACGCTTGAAGCAATGAAGTACACAGGCTGAGTCCCTATCGAGCTAGTTGCCAACGTGAGATGATGTCCTTCGCTGTATCTTCTTCAAAAATTCCATGTCGCAAGCACCAATTCTCAGCAACGTAAGAGTGCTTGCCCTTAGATAGTTTCTCTTTGTACATGCTTTGATAAAACAACCGCAAGGGATCGTTATCCAGTGGCGTTTCTCGCCTTTGTCCAATCTTCTCAAACTTGCGAACCGACTCTTCTTTTTCCTTCTTTCGTTGCGTCGACCTGGCTCTTGGTTTTGGCTCTCTCTTTGACACTCTTCCACTCCGTGCTCTAGAGGAGCTTGCTCTAGAGGAGCTTGCCCTGGAGGAGGCGGCTCTGGAGGAGGTGGCTCTTGAGGAGGTGGCTCTAGAGGAGGTGGCCCTAGAGGAGGTGGCTCTCGAAGAGGAGGCTTTGGCACGATACTTTCGCTTAGGCTTGTGGCGTTTGTACAGCGTAGCAAGTGGCACATCGTCATCGTCAGCATTTTTGAAGAACCGTAGTCTCTGCATCTTAGGCGACGGTGGTGTGACAGTGTTCATGCGTGCTGCGAGTGGTATGTCGTCTTCATCGTCATCGCCATCGCCATCGCCGTAGCCGTCCGCCTGATTGCCTTCGACCCGGAGTTCATGTCCATCTTGCTGTGATACCATTTTGTTAGTGCCCAATTCCTCCTTTTCTAGCTCTATGTCTTCGTCCTCCGCAACATCGACCATCTCCACCGCTTCCTCCGCCTCCTCTCCATCTTCCTCCACTTCTTCCTCTTCTATCTCCTCTTCCTCTACTTCTTGCTCGTCTTCGTCCTCGTCTTCATCATTATCTTCGTCAGACACGTTTTCGTTTCCCGGTCTTTGATCATCGTCTACTCCCCCTAGTGAGTCATCGTCTTCATATGCTTCGGAATTGTTGGAAGCCATGCGCCCATCATCATGGGCAGTGTTTTCTGAGTCGTACCCCGACTCAGCTCCTTGAAATAAATGATTCTGCACTTGATCCAGGGGGACTTCGTCACCATCAGAGTCTTCCATGTCCTCAATCTTCCTCTTCGAAATATCCTTGACTCAAAAACCCAAAGCCAAAATAGCCGTAATTGGTTGAATATAGTGGTCAGCTTTTGCTCTGCTGCAGGTCGACGAAAAAGTTTCCAGCGAAACTAGAAGCTTTTGTGCGCTTGATGAGCAGAGGGTTAGCAATCCAAGCCCTCGCTCGTGCTCAAGTCTTTCACCCCACACGACTTTTCACATACAACCACCTAATAAAGCAATGACCGTGCTGCTGTAGCGAACCGTTCGACTCGAAACGTGTGCCTGGAGCCAAGCTTCTGACTTGTGGCAACCCGTGTGTAGTCTTGACTCAAGACTCGAGTTTTTCATCGAGGCTATCAACTTCAAGCCAAATTTCAAAGCGCCTTTCGCATTACGTGTAAATGTTGTTCATGAGAGAACCTAAAATACATGACTTTCATCTTCTCGCTGCTTTTCAATGCAATCTTAGTTGAGCTCGTGTGGAATAAAGTTGTCCGGCGGGTTGATTGATCGACAGGAGATGGCTGCAGTTTTGGGAAAGCTCCGACCGCCGACAGTTTTCCAACAGCAGTTACCGGGGCGAAATCTCATTGCCTGCACTATGTCCGCTTTTCAGATTCATATTCCAATATCTCGTCCCCAGTCTTTAAACCGCAGCGTTTGTCGTCGTTGTCGCGCACCTATACGAAATGTCGTGCAGAATGCGGCTCAGTCCACAGCCAATCCCAGACAGAAAACTGCTTCATTTCAGTCTCCATCCATCACTCCTCGTGACGAGGACTATTCTCAGTGGTATCTTGACGTCATTTCAGCAGCTGATCTTGCTGAATCTGCCCCAGTAAAGGGGTGTCTTGTAATTAAGCCTCACGGTTATGCTATCTGGGAACTACTTCGCGACAAGCTGGACGCTGCAATTAAACAGTCTGGTGCAAAGAACGCGTATTTTCCACTCCTTATTCCACAGTCTTTTCTTTCAAAGGAGGCGGAACACGTTGAAGGTTTCGCAAAGGAATGCGCTGTAGTCACCCACCATCGATTGCGCGCCGATCCCGATGCACCGGCCGGAACTTTGCAACCGGACCCCGATGCTGAGCTGGAGGATAAGCTTGTTGTTAGGCCAACATCGGAGACTATAATATGGTATATGTTTGGTCGCTGGATACAGAGCTATCGCGACCTCCCGCTTATGATAAATCAGTGGGCAAATATTGTGCGATGGGAGATGCGCACCAGACCATTTTTGCGAACGACAGAATTCCTCTGGCAAGAGGGTCACACTGCTCATGCTGGTGAACGTGAAGCCCATGAGAAAGCAGTAGAAATGATCCAAGTTTATCGAGATATCGCGGAAAACTGGTTGGCTTTACCTGTCGTTGTGGGAAGAAAGTCACCTTCAGAAAGATTCGCCGGCGCAGAAGAAACCTACACGATTGAAGCCATGATGCAAAACGGATGGGCTTTGCAAGCAGGTACCTCACACTTCCTCGGACAAAACTTTGCGAAGGCGTTTGATGTCCAGTACAAGGCAACAGAGGGTACTGAACAATATGTGTGGGCGACGAGTTGGGGAATGACGACTCGTATGATTGGAGCGCTTATAATGACACATTCTGACGACGTAGGACTCGTACTACCTCCCACTATTGCACCTATTCAGGTTGTTCTAGTTCTAATCTTTAAGAACGAGAATGATCAAAAAGTTGTTAGCTCGTTCGCGGAGCAAGTAGCCCAACGCCTAAAGCAAATAGGTGTTAGGTATGAAGTCGATGATCGCCCCAATATGAGGCCAGGTGCCAAGTACTACGAGTGGGAGAGAAAGGGTGTGCCACTTCGAATGGAAATCGGTCCAAAAGATGCTGGCAAGGGGGCAGTCTTTTCGGCAAAACGAATCGGGGGTAAGAAGTCGTCGATCCCAGTTGATGACAATTTTGAAGACACCACGATCGCAGTTTTGAAAGATATTCAGGCAGAGATGTTTAAGAACGCTCGACAACGGTTATCAGACCGAACAATCGTTCCCACATCGTATGAGGAGATGAAACAATCACTGGAACAAGGAGGAGACGCGCACGGCTTTTTCCTAGTTCCCTGGAAGTGCGATGCAGTCAATGAAAAGAAGGTGAAAGAAGAGACAAAAGCTACCCTACGATGTTACCCGATAAGCGGTCAACAGAACCTCGATGGGCAGAGGTGTATTTACTCAGGCGAACCAGCAACGCACATGGCCATTTTCGCCAGAGCTTACTAGCCACTGTCCTATACATACTGTGCTCTGAGGCGCATCCTCTCATCGGAACAAGCGTGAAAGTCCGTTTCATCAACAACGTTTACTCGGATGTCATCCTCATATTCTGCCGTTCATGCAATGCGGTCAAAATCTTTTGATGACGCATGCGAATGTCAAACAACTCTTGCAGTTGGGCATCAACATCTGTAAGAGCTGTCTCATGACGAGGTGGATGAAGTGGGATTGTTGAACGAGGTCCGATGTCGGGGTCATCGAAACCTGATGCTCTACCAAAGCCGGACTCTCTACCAAGCGTTGCTGATTCTCGTCCAAATGCGGAACTACGTCCAAAACCAGAGAAGCGTCCGGAACCCGATTCTCTGCCAGCAGCGCTGGCGGTTCCAAAGCTAAGACGACGAGTCTCATGCGAGCCTCTCAATGCGCTTTGTGATGGTTCACTTCGCTCTCTGCGCTTTGTTTCTTCCTTCATGATGGCCTTTAGACGTAGAACTTCTTTTTGCGCTTGTTTAGCTTCTTCTTGTGCTTCATCAGCTTTGCGCTTGAGCGCTTGCTCATTTTGTGTCATGGTAGTATGGACAGCTTTTAGCTTCTGCTGCTCAAGATAGAGTTGACGTAGCTCAGCTTGTTTGGCGTCTAAGGTTTGTTCCATGCTCTTCAGTAATACCTCCGTGTGTGACTGAACCGATCTGATGGTCGTGGGTTGCTGCTCTTTTTCTTGCAGTTCTTGTTGCAGTGTTTCTATGATTGCTTCGTAGTCCTTCACTCTTTGTTCTGACTGATTTGTCATTTGCTTTTGAATATCGGCAATTTCCTTGAGACGAGCTGTCTCTTGTTCATTTGAGCTACGTTGTTGCTCCGATTCAGTTCTTGCCGACGCCAACTGCTTCTCAAGATCTGCGATGTACTGCTCCATGCGAGAGTTGGTAGACGTGGCGTCGAGTAACTGTTGACTCAAGTTGTTCTGCAACTCATTGGCCGTTCTCAACGCGGAAGAACTAGAAGCGGCAGCGGCATCAGCTTCGCACCGAGTTGTGGCCAACTCTTCATTCAATCGCTTCACTTCTTTTTGTAGGAAGCGAACGTTTTGCTCTCCCAACGTCACACGTAGATTGTTCTCGTTGTCGACGGTATTGCTTCGAATCTGTAACGCTTCTTTCTCCGACTGAACGAGCTTGAGTTGCATTTGCAAGTCGCGCAGCTGCAGGTCTTGTTGACGTAGTTTGGTCAACTCGGCCGCGTCGGATGCGATGGTCTCATCTCGGTCTTTGAGCTGCCTGGAGAGCGAGAGGTTCTGCTCGGTGAGCTCCCTGACCTTTGACCGCGAGACGTCCAAATCGGTGGAGAGACGAGCAAGTTTATCGAAGGCCGGTGGGGAATGTGCGGGTGATCGTTTGGAGCCCACGGCCTGTTGAGATGCTTCGCTCGGCTTGGAGGGGGAAGCAAAGAGCTGCGCGTCTGACCGTGCCTGCTTCCGAAGCAGTTTGATTAGCCGGCGTTGATAGGATAGAATAAGGGCCTCATTCTTGTGGTTTTGATGGCGAGCTTGTCGTAGCTTGCCCTGAAGGGAGGAGATGAGACTGTTGACGGGCGTTAAATCGTTGCAGTCGACTTGCACCATGGTTGCAGAAGATGGGATGCGGAGAACGAAAGATACCTTCGTGCGCTTTGTAGCTGCTTGGGTGGCAAAAGCGAGAAACCAATCGGCAATGGTGGGCGGACCAGGGCCTTTCTAAACTGAGTCCACCAGACGCCGCGTGTCGACCCCCGCAATTTGTACCCTTGTATCTAATTATTTTCGTAGAAGATTGTGCTCGTACTGACAATTTCGTGGCAGAGTAGAAACGGGTTGGCCTTGGGCGCTTGCCATGTCGTGAGCGCTGATTTGTGCGCGTCTTCTCCCCGCGAACAAGTCATACAAATCAAATGCAACTCCGCGGTCGTGCATCCCCGCGCCGCCTCGCCCCCATAATGCCCCACAAGCCCCCTTTCTCCGGTCGCTATCGTCGCCACACGCCAACATCTCTGCATGCGTTCTCGTCGCTTCTTCACATGCACAAAACTCGCATCAGTCCCCCTCAAAATGCGCTATAAAACCACATTCTCAACCGTTCATTAGCGTGTTCACCGTCCACACCCCGTCGTTCTCATTTGTCGTGCTTGAACGTACTGCGCGCTTTCAACATGACTCACGTTCTCCCGGAGCCTTTTCACAGTGGTGAGCTGCTTGTGCAGCAACTGGCAGGCACACAGGGCGTGGCTGCGGAACTTGGAAACGTCGTGTCAGATTCTCTGCCGCCCGCTGCTGCGTTCAATCATATGCTGCAGAATCTCAACATCATATGGATTTCCACTGTCTCTCCGAGCTCCAATCCTCATGACGCTTCTGTGTGGGTATCCCCTGTTTTTGGTCACGCCCCATCCCTTGCCAATGCGACCTCCACTCGTTTGATACAGCTTCACCTTCAATCCCTTTCTCAAACGGACGTGCTGCAGCACAATCTTTCTCCATTGCATCATGGAGATACAAGTGTACCGGTTGGCGTTTTGATCATTGATCTGGAGGCAAGACGCCGTTATCGCACAAATGGAGTGCTCAAACTTTCGAGCGAGCCAAACGAATCCGATTCTTCCGCATTTCGATCGGTCGCGCTTGACATGAACGTAAAGGAAGCGTTTCCCAATTGTCCCAAATACATTCAACGCCGCGTTGTGGACTCTTCTACGCTCCAAATGTCTCCAGTTCCCCCTTCTGTACAATATGAGTCAGACAGCAAGCTCTCGCCAGCGGATACGAGCGTTCTTCGAGCTGCCGACACTCTGTTTTTGGGCACGTACAATCCGTCAACTGGACTGGATGCAAACCATCGAGGCGGTAGACCGGGGTTCATTCGGGTTAGCTCGGAGAATGAGCTGTACTGGCCAGATTACCGTGGAAATGGTATGTTCCAATCTTTCGGAAACTTGCAACGGAACGACAGAGCAGGCGTTACTGTGTTCGATTTCGAAACGGGTCATTTGCTGCAGTTATCTGGTATTGCGCAGGTGCAGTGGGACAAGAGTGCTTATCCTGACGTCGAACCTGCAGCAGAAAGGGTTGTTTCTTTCAAGGTATTGCATGTTCGTCGTAGCAAAGGCCCTGTCACTAACTTTCGATGGAAACTGTTGGATTACTCGCCGTACAACCCTGTGATTCAACAAGGTACATCGACGGAGCAGAAAGAAGACTACCCTATGCCAGTCACCCTTGTAAAGATTGTTTCAGAGACACCCAGTGTGAAGACGTTTCGATTCCTCGCTCCGAAGTACATCCCGTTTTTGCCGGGACAATACGCCACTTTTGAGTTTGAACAGGCTCCTGGTATCGACGAGAAGCTTTTACCTGTAGTACGGACGTGGACTTTGTCCGAAGCTGCGAACTCTACGAAAGGCGACCTGACACTTGAGGTTAGCGTCAAACGAAAGCCCGGTGGCCTTATGTCGAACTGGCTGCACGACAATGCCAAGCTGGGTATGAGGGTTAAGCTGTTAGGCATCGGGGGTGAAATGACTCCGTTTGTCGAAAAGCATTTGCCAGAAAAACTGTTGTTCCTCAGCGGGGGCATCGGGATAACGCCCAATATGGCCATTCTGCGTGGAATTGGAGCAAGATCTGAAGGAGATCCTTCAACACAACCGGACATGGTATTCCTTCACCAAGAGAGGAAATATGAGGAGATACCATTCAAGAAGGAGCTCCTGAGACGGGCTCGAGTGTCAAATGGCCGTACAAGACTGCACTTTGTAATTTCCGGTGAAGGCAAGGGTGCGGTGCCTGAAGACGCAACCCTTTTTTCTGGTCGTATTGGTACATTCGTACTGCAAGAGCGCGTTCCGGACATCTCGGACCGCACGGTGTTTTTGTGCGGCCCTCTCGGGTTTATGGAGAAGCTAAAAACCGACCTGTTAGATCTTGGCGTGTCACCTACACGGTTAATTACTGAACAGTTCAACTTTTAGAAACGCAGCGTCTACTGTGTGTGTGTCCAGTGAGACTGGCCATAGGAACTAATAGAGGAAGGTTACCTTTGTACATTGTAAACTCAATTTCGGATAGATTTGTGCTCATAGAGACAGGAAATGATTGCCGACAAAGAAACAAGATTGAAGACAGTGCATGGAAGTGCGGGCCCATCGTCAATGATTTCTGCTCCTATAATCGATTGCGCCTATGCGTTGGTGTGCTCGAAGTCTTTGCCTGGGAGGGAAGAAGTTCCAGAAGCAGTCTCTTGCAGGAACCATCAAATGTTTGTGACTAAGTCCGAGCTTGGCGGTGACCATTTTCAATTGAGATATTGTTGATCTTCCGTAGCCAGCACCAAGGATGTTTCTGCCTCATGAAGTGGATCCCAAGTCTCGACATCGCAGAGGGAGACGTTACAGGAGATCCTGTCCATATCTAAGAACAGGATGCATCCGTGCACTTGCCCTATTGTTTACAATCACAGCAGTTCGTTGGGCTTTGCAATTATGGTATGGCTCAGAGAACTTCGAGTCAGCCAAAATTGCATTCTTCATCCAGGTGTCTTCCGAATCCATATTAAACGTTCCGCGGGTCATGAAAGCTTTACATCATCCTCACAATGTGTATTTTGTTCACTTTGACCACAAGATACCCGTCGACTGGATGTCAACAGTCCAAACTCACTTTGATAATAATGAATATCGAAACGTCTTCATTCTACCTTCGGAACCGATCGCATATGCTGGAGTCTCAATGCTTCTCAACACGCTGAACGCTATTTCGTCTGCACTTGAACACAAGTGGGATTTCTTTATTAATCTCTCAGGCTCCGATTATCCTGTTCTCAGCCCTGACACCATCAGAAGATTGCTCGGGAATCCAGCTGTCCTCAAGGAGAGATTGAACTTTTTGCAATCACAAGAAGCCGATAAAGATCGCGAATGGTTTATAAACAGGAGACTCCGTAGCTTGTACTTGGATACCACCTTGCACACTACTTCTACGAAACAAGATGGTGTTCTCATTAGTTTGAACGCTACAAACCCCGTTGACTTTACTGGTGTTCCGTTCGTTAAGTCCGAGGCATGGGTCATTCTGCACAGATCCTTTTGCATTCACGCCGTCTCTTCCGCTTCTGGACGCCGTCTGCTTCTATCTTATGCGATGGCACGCGCAGCAGATGAGCTTTTCTTTGGAACCTTACTTTCGCAATCGAAAGAATTTCGACCAACCATGACATGGGATTCGTTTCGATTCATTCAATGGGGTCTGCATGGAACTAAATGGTCTCGTCCGGGGTATCTCGACGAGCTGGATGGGGAGATCAGGAACGAATTAGCAGCTAGTGGTGCTTTTTTCGCAAGAAAGTTTCGAGACTCGGAAAGTCCGTTACTGGACTTCATTGACAGCCATCTAAACGGCATAACTGAGTTAGACTACCGAAGGAATGATTCGAGTGTGACGCAGTTCACTTCCATGGCTGAGAGGCGATTGCGGTGTGCTGCTACATTTCGATCAGCGACAAATAACTGTAATCGAGGATGGTTAAGAAATGACGATCCAGTGCAAAACCGAGACCTGGATTAAAGTTAACTAATCAATCTGGAACCTGTGTCTCACCGTCGCAAGGGATGTAAGAATGAAGCCATCCCTTCGGATTGATGTCGAATGGAAACCCTGGGAGCATCATGTTGTACATTGTGCCGGTTAGCAAACTACCACCGCTGACACTATGTGACGGTGAAACCAGCGTAGGCAAATGTCAATAACAAAAGTAACCTGACCGCCTGGTGTTGCATACAGTGCAAATGTTTATAGGTTTCGACGATGAGAAGAGAATTCTCTTGTTCAACAGTTGCCTATGTGTCCCATCTATCCATGGAGTTGACCGAAAAGGCCTTAGCTGTTTTGTGCTTTTGTTAAACGTGGGACATTTTGAGAGCTTCTTCGTCTTTCTTCTGTACTTCCCCAAAACGGAAGTGCTTACAATCACGTCATCGAGAAGGCCCGATACGATGGGTTGCAGACGATTTACTCCCAATTTTGTCATCACAGCTTTGTTTCAGTAGGAACTATGCAGCATCACGGTGAGAGACTGTTGAAGGACAAAATGGGCCCTGGGTCTTCCGGCCATGTGCGTTCTGAAACAAAGAGCGCGGCAGGAGCGGAGTGGATTGACTTTGTCAGGGGCTGGGATTGAAACAAGACACTTTTCTCAATTTTCTGACATACCGCTGTTAGCCCTCGTTCCTTGGCCTTCTCAAGTGCATAGTCCGTGTTTAACGCACGCCCTCTGGCTTGAATCGTTCTTCTGGTTTGGAGTATCTTACTAGTCAAGGGTTGTTCGAACCGTCTCTTCGCTCTCCAGTCGTTCGTCCATCGCTTTGTCCATTCGTTCTTAGCTGTCTCCACTACGTAGGAATTTGTCTCCTCAACAAGGACTCTGTCTCTTGAGTATCACGATGACGGCGGAACTTAACAAATTGGCAAATGACCCGAACTTTATCGTGCAAGTTGCTGTCGGCGATCCCATACCGGAGCTCAAGCCTCAATCTCGCGATTCTGGAATTAGGTTCTGTGGAATATACTTTGACGCACCAAAGCGTTATATCTTAAAGAAGGCGCACATGTCACGTGATGATAACCGCATCTTTGACACGGATACTGGAAAGCTAGTCTACGTTAGTCACCATCCTGGAAAGAATCCGTACGAAATGTTGGATCCTCTGGGTACCACGAACCAGGACATGAGGTACAGTGTGGCTGGCGGAGAATGGGAATCGGTTTGTGACGTGTCTGGTCGGGGGCAGTACCGAACCTTTAAAATCAGACCGAAGACTCTCTCCCGGCATGGACGACAGTACATAAAACTGGGTGACGAAATCTTGTTCAACATTGGCAAGATGGGAAAGCTTAAAACTATGTCCATTAGGGATCATTTCATGGTGGCTGAAAAAGATGATTCTGATGTAGTTTACAAATGCATAGCAGATGTTATGGGTCGCACCGTTCAAATCTACAACGCCGAAGAAGAGCTTGTTGCGCAAATGGCGAAAACAACCAAAGCCTTGTTACAGACAGCTGTATTTGGAGGTGGTTCCGAAAGCACTATTGATATTGCTCCAGGCGTCGATTGCAGCGTTATTCTGGCAATTGTCTTTGGAATGGGACAAGTTGGAGCACATTGTAAGTTTCACTTTGATGCCGTCGGAGACTACTGCGTCGAAGATATGTACTAACTCTTTGAATATTATCTGTCTTTCTGTAGTTATGGGTGACGTGTTCGATAATTTCGTGAAGGATCCTTTGACAGATGCAGCCGTGGATAGCGCAGTTGACGCGACAGGTATGGGCGCAGTCGTAGATGG
>JASCIV010000228.1:0-30242 GCA_030374735.1 Gracilaria caudata
CTTCTTCTTCTTTATTGTGGACAGCAGCTTCTAATTACTAAGCTGCAGTAAAGCTTTCAAAGAAAGCTTTCTCTCTTTAGGAAGGCCAAAATCTGGTTGTCTTGTTCTTCGCTTGAAGAGGAAACCCAACCATGATCTGTTTGTCGCTCTCACGAATGAAAAGGTTGCGGAGAAGAAGACGATAAACGTCGGTGTCGAAATGCCGGCGTTTGAAAACCCCCCTAGAGATCTTATACTTTCTTGTCGTTGCCCAGTGTGTGTGGCACAACTATTATTCTGTAGCTACTGGCTGCGGTTTGGAGGTGTTGTAGGTCTCGGGGTCTATAGCAACCCCTACGTACGTTTTTGCGCTGCACGTACATGTTACAACGCAATTGTGGCACACTCGGATACGTAAATTTTGTTGTTGTTACACATAGCGGCTGCAGTACGTAGGTTGTATATCACACCTCGGATATACACCACTCTTAGAAGCTTCTACGGGTGCAATAGTTCAATTACTACTTACTGCAGAGTGCTTCTGTTCAGAGAACTCTCCCTCACTAAGTAAATCAACATATGATCTATATCGTATCTATACTATAGATTCTAAAGGCTATTAAGGTCCTTAGCCAACCCCGCGTTTGTAATTCACGTCCGCGATTCACACATGAGAGAGAGAGAGATATTGTAATTTTGCTTTCGTTAATATTCACCATACATCACCCTTCGAGCGACATCCAAGTATGTGTCTAGGCGGACATCTCCCACGCTGGGGAGCATTTGAACGACATTCGAAGGGTCTTCTAAGCGATCAGACATGGCGGCACCAGATCTTCTTCCATAACGACATATGTGAATAGCTGCTTGCTGCCTTTCAATCGTCCCATCTAAGCCTGCAGCTCTCTCGAAGAGTTGCTCCCACACGCGCGGAAGTTGTCGGACGATATCACCTCTACGGAACAGAATGTGCATGGCTTGTACAAATTCTTCACTCTCGATGCGATCTGGAGTCTCCACATCAGCTTCTTGAATGGCATTGAGGATGTCTTCGTCTGTGATCGAATTGCTTTGTCCAGCTTTCACCAATATAGCTCTGATCTCTCGTCGAGCATCAACCCACGCGAGTGTGTCGCGTGTTCCAAATCGTAGTGCGAGGTCAAAGCTCTCTCTAATGCTCAAATCGCCTAAGACCCCAGCGTAGCATAAGGGGTCGATTTCTAGATTGTTTGCGCCGTCTGAGCTTTGATTCGGAAGTTCATTCGAACTTGACGAAGAAGGATCGCTAGACTTTGTGTTGCTTAAAAGCGGAACAAGTGAATCAATATCAACTTCTGGCCCAGTTGACAAACTCATTTCCCAAGTACCAGAATGGACAAATACAGACATTGTCTCTCGATCAGCATGCTCAACAATTCTTCTTCGAATACGGTGCAGGTCAGCTGTCTGAGGCATGCGACCATTCAAACTATTCGTGAGAGATGTAACCCGTTTCATAAACTGTTCTACAAGTTCATTTCGATTGCTTGACGGTGAAGTGGTTATCGCATTGGTGATAATTTGATGGACGGGTTTCACAACATCGTTTTGAATTTGCACCATAGCACGCCATGCCCGATCTTTGTGCCTGTGCTGCAAAGATGACATGGCTGCTACGAAAGGCGTAAAGTCTGCGCTCTTAAGCTTGTTGGAGGGCCTCCAGCTTTTGTAAAGGCATCTAGCTAGAGCAACAGAAGAATATATACCTTGATTGAGACCTCGTCCGGGCCAAAAGTGAATAGCATTCGCTGCATCCCCAATGAACGCGCCAAACACAGGTCTTTCAACACCTGTATCAGTGAGTTCAGCAAAAAACGAAGGAGCTCGTACCATGCTGAGCCTAAATGCCGTAACGGCAGACACCCGACATTTGAATATGTATAAACCTTGTTTTACACGAGGCCACAAAAGCGAGAGTTGATCAATCGGTGGTACAAAAACGGTATCATGCTCACCACATCGAAAGCCAGAGCCGTTAAACTTCATCAGGCATGGTTCAGATTGAATACATTCTACAAATTGCCGTCCAGCGGGCTGAAGACCCTTAACCTCCATTCTTTCCTGTTCCGTTAAACGCATGTATAAGTACCCTTTTCCTTTCGTTGTGTTCATTAGGAAACGATTCTGTGCTAGAGTCAAAATTACTGCATCGGCTTCTGATATTCCTGTTTCTACTTGCAATGCCAATACTGTGTCTTCAACTTGGGAACCAGATAATGAATAAGGAGACGGATCTTCCCGCCCAAACTTAGATTCGAAGTACCTCGAAAATGACGCGGAACGTGATGGGCCATTAGCGAAAACGACAAGATCAGGAATATCAGTGCCTGGATTCGGCAACGAAGGGTTCTCAGGGTTTTGGAAATCAAAGTCCTCAGGACGGACTCGCTGGGGTATGAGGGTCAGTTGTTGTTGAAGGGCAAGGTTGAGCAAACTATCCTCAACGTCGCGTATCCTTATGTTCCGAGGGTAGAGTTCTGGACTTTCTCTGGATAGAGGCCATACCTCTGAGTAACCATCTTCAGGAAATATGGCTCGCCTAACAGGGTTAGGTAAAGATGAAAAAACTGCGCTTTGGATTGTCACAACCTGCTCGCGACGATTGACCCCTTGTTGACTACCTTTCCACTGCACTGTGCCCGCTGAGTTGTGCCAGCGGCTTTCAAAAACGGTTATCCGAGCGGATGGGAGAAAGGTATGAAGAGACGTAGCAAAGATCAGACCAGACGGCCCTCCACCAACGATGAGGACTGTGGGCCCTCCTGCTGCCATGTTGGCTAATATGGTAAATAGGTTGTGGAGGAGATGCGTGTTGTGGTGATTTGCCGATTATCACGACGACGAGAACAATGGGGCACACCAGCTGTCTATGAGAGGGGATGGACGGCTTGACTGCACCGAAGTTTGGTGACCGAAATTAATAGCTTTGGCACACATGCACAATTCATGATTGTGTTGTTCTCAGCGATAGAAGTTAGGCTTTCATGAATTAAGATCGTTGAGAAGATGATTCTGAAGGGACAATCGCCGATAACACAACAGTCTGGAGCCCAATGAAGACCATAGTCATGACATTACTTGCCAACGTTCGGGGCTTTTGTCATATGAGATATTGAGTACCAATTCAAGTAGGGGTGTCAAGAGGGCCCGACAACGAGGGAAACCCGTGCGCCTTGTTTTTTTCTTCCATATTCAGCTTATGATTCTTTGGGATACAAATGTAACGAGGTGTATCCGTCCTTCTGTGAATTCAGGTTGACCTGATGAGCATATGGTTCATTCCATGACCGTCATGACTCATAAGCGTTTGAATGGGATGTCTTGTTTAAGGATCGCAACATGATGTTGCCACGGGGTCATAGCCCACCAAGAAAGTATATTATGGCAGTTTGCCTGGAATGCACTCTCCAAACCGTAAATCCCTGAACTAGCGCACGCGTACGAGGCATTGAAAGCAATAATCATCGGCAGTGAAATGCTTGCGCAGACCGAGAACATCTTGGGATTTAATGCTTTCTTAGCCCAACGATATGATCGCGCATTGAGTGTAACACGACTAGATCTGCAGTCAAAAGGGTACCAGTTTTGTTGGCGAGGATAGCGTCAAAGGATGTCGCCAGTAAAAGAGAGGAACAGATACCAGGCTCTTCATGAATTCTGGCCAGACAAGGGCACGCCGTTGCTATTACCCTTCGTAGATAAATAGAACGTGGGTACGCAATACTATGCTTCTTCGATGCCCGAAGTCCAACCAAACACGAACAGAATAAGCACTCTTGTGTCTAAAGAAGCCCATCTTTGAGTTACTCTCGTCCCAAGGTTAACCTTCATGATCATGATAACACTTGCCGGGCACGCCGGTCGGGTAAAGAGCGAAGGCGAAAGGCCCGCTTTGTCTTAGCTGGCCCCTACCGTCTGCGCTTAGCCTGTTCCCCTGAACACGGCTGCTGCCCTTGGGTGGGAGGAGAGGGGTTCAAAGAAGCATGCTTGGAAGTTCCATTGCTCAGCTTCGTTCTCGGGGGATTGCACAACGAGAGCCGCAGCATTTCCTGAAAGAATTAGCTAAGCAATATCCATAACGTTGGCCTTTCGAATGACGACGTTCGCATTCTTCTTGGTGTCACTTCCTTGTTCCAGCTCTAGCTCATACCTGGTGTTCACCATGTATTTAAAACGACAACACATCAAACACCGCTCTCGCTAAAAGACACTCTGATCATGCCAAAGCATCAGACTGCTGCTGAAATCGCTTCGCGCTTGCCGAAGTATCTCCTCGAGGCCAGATTGGTCTCATACGAGGCCGAAGTGCCGGACGGCTTCGGGGGTTGACCCTGAGAATTTTGAAAAGCTTGTGTGCGTCTGCATAGCATAGTTGTTAGACTAATTGGGTTAGAATACCTCTCTTTCCCAGTCCAGCGTCATCGAGCAGCAGTACGAACCCGAAAATGCAAAAGGCCAATAGAAGCATAGGGTAACTTGCGCGTATGACCATTAAATCTTGAATGAGAAACCTTCAGCTATATATATCTAATCGTGAAATCCATCGTTCGACTCGCGCAGTTGAACATGCACGTCCTTCAGAATGCCGTATGCAGAACCGTGCACCTCTCGTTCTCTGCGGCTCTGTGGGACCATGTGAGCTATGAGCCGTCTCCTTTCGCGTCTCTTACCTACAACTCTGGTTGAAATTTCATCCTCGGAACAACCATCCGTCGGCGTCAAGATTACTTCCAGGTGGGGAGGGAGAGAGCTGTCCACAACAACAAATGTTAACCCTAAATTCGCTTTTGTTACCTGTCTCAAGAGAATACCATCCAGCGGCACGGGGGCATCTGCTTCAAGTACTTCTTTCACATCCTTGTCACATGATCTAATTCTTTCGATTGTGTTCAGATAGCATGCTCGTCTTGCCGAAGTCTCAGTGCGCGTAACACCGAGAATGCATGCCAGCGCAAGCACCTCTCGTATAACCCACGATTTGTCTATGGGCCCAGCGCAAGAGCAGTACACTGTGTCAATCAAACCGCCTACAGACAGATTTCCAGTGCCGTCGCCGGCTTGCCTTATCAACGATTTCTTCAGCTGTACGCCAAGCCTTCCAGAGGTGAACTTCAACAGATCTCCAGTACCTTCCTTATCTGCTCGAATGATCTCTTCGACTACGTCGTCATTCTGAGCATTTGCCCACAGCACACACGCAACCAGTACACTTACTGCAGAGGTAAGATCGGCTTCAGACCCCACCTGCAGTCGAGTATATTTGATGTTGAGCAACTCTTCAACCTTAGGGATTACAATCACAACCTTGTACAACGGTAGGTAGAATCCCTTTTCGCGTGCACTATCAAACTCCTGCGGCACATCCTGACGTAAACGCGCATATGTCAGCTCTTTCGCTCTTTCACTCGTCAGCAACTTTCCCTTTGCGATCCGGTCTAGCCACATTGAGCCTGACATGTTCTTAACCTCGCGAACCGTTGATCCTCTCTTGTAATTTCTCTGTACCTCAGTTACCCGACGGCTCATTGCAAACATCAAACTCTTTTCTATATCATGCATGGACCCTGTCGGGAAAAGGCTGGCCAACTCAACTTCACCGGTTCCGTGCTGGTTCCCGGCCAATGTCGAATCGCTGCTCTCTTCGCTGAGCGACTTCAATAACTCGAGTGCAGCATCTCGACGTGAGTACAAATAGTCTGGGGTATCGAACCGTTTCCGAGCCTCCTTGAGAGTTAGTCCAGTCTGAATTGTATCTTGAGAGGCCCGTTGAGAAAACTGCTCAGCCGCTACGCTCAGTGCCCCCGACACGCTAGTCAGCCATCTTCTCAACTCAATGACACTTGAAAACTTATATCTATCCTTCAACAATCCAGCGTCTTCTGCGACATTTAATCCGTTGCGACGGTCTATTTGGGCCATGTCCTCTCGTCTGGAGCAGGCCTGTGATAACGTTATAGCAACGGATTCTACGTCCATAACTCCATGCAATTTGAAACAGTCGGCAGCCATCGTGACCAAAGCAGAGATGAACATATTCTCAGGCGTTGGAATGTCATTTGGTTGACAAGTAACCTGTACTCCCGTCGAATTGGCCCTCACGACCTGCGCAACTCCGGCTTTGTCTTCATAATATGCCAAGATCTCACGGTTTCCCAACTGGAGCCCAAGAATTTTTCGCTTTGACTCCAAGGCATCAGTACAGTCGAATGTTGTGTTATCCTGCATGTCGGGAATATTTGAATAAGTTCGTTCAGCTGTAAAGAGGCCAGGGTGCCTGGATCCCAGCCGGGATATGTATGAAAGCGCATGTGTGGTTTGATGTCCTGAAATTGAGCTACTCGCTCGACGAACACACTCGGAAAGCTCTTCTTCATCATCGTCAACACAAGCGCGCAAAAGCATGTGAAAGTTTTGTTCAGAACCCGTGATCTCATCGCATTCTGCAATCGCATCAGCTAGTCGGGCCTCTGGGCCGAAACGAGCTTTGGCAAGGCGGTCCAACTCGCCGCCAAGAAGGAACCATTCTTTGAAATATGTTCTGGTATTCGACACACCATCCTCAGGTATAAGGGCTTCCATCATTATGGACTGTACCTCGAGGTCTGATAAGCAGTCGAGCCTGGGTACGGCGATGCTGGCCCTCTCCCCATCATTAGGGTACATGTTGCGCAGCAGTTGCGTGTACCTGAGCTCGTCCCTGATACCCATCTTCACATCTCCAACGACCCTGGTGGTTCTTACGAGTTTCCTGCCAATCTCTCTCGGGTTTGGGATTAGCTTTTGCCCATCCGAGGTTTTGTTGTGGATAATATCGGTTACGAGGCCGATCAACTCCTTTGCCATAATTTCTTTTTCGGCAGCAGTGTTTGCTGGCGAACTTATCAACGTGAAGAGTGTTGTCGGTGGTGTATTTGGCCGAGATTCAGTAGCAGTGAATGGGAGCGTGGAGTACCTACGTAGCAACGCTACTCCCATCCCCACGCAAAGGGTAGCGTTCTACCTTTGTATGCCACGATGGCATATTAGAGGGTTACAAGGAGCTGTCCCTGCGCTGTTTGAGAGCAATTCGTGCCTAAAGGATTGCGCCAAATTTTGTTTTGCTTCCAAAGGGTTCGGGAGCTGGTGGCGCGGACAAGTCCTGGCATCCTTTACTACGGCTTCCTTATCATGTAATCATCTACCAGATGATGATCATCAGGGGTTTTCTAGAAATCTCGGCGGTCAAGCGAAACGCTCCAATGGACAGTTGGGTGTGGGTCCCGGTGGATTGTGTCGGAACTGACTATTGCTTTCCGGTGGGGCAACCCGGGTTGTCCCGCTCGGGTTGAAAATGGAACGTGATCATCACATGGTGCAGTGATGTGCTGAGAGGTACTGATTTGATGCAAGGAGCAAAACATGTAGGGGTAGCGTATATGATTCAATTGCTCCACCTGTTCCATGCGGCTTCCCATCTGGTTGTAGATCTGTCCTAGATCTGATACTGTACATGTCGTCGGGTGTCGGACGACTCCATTTTCCGATGGTCCACGACCGGGGCGGAAGTTACCACGAATTGTCCAATGGTGCCTGGCGCTCGGCCGCCTGGATTTCAAAAAAACTCGTGATGATGGTCTGATGGACAAAAACTAAGCACAGAATAAATAAGCGTCTCTCTCACTTCGACACTTTCTCTATCTTCGTTAGCTCAGGGTACTCAGAGCTTAGCTCAGTGAGCTATACGTAGCCCAATGTCAACCATGACCAAGCATGGTGCGTCAGAAGTTCTGACTCAGAACTGCGGATAGATGTTTTGAAACGTCGTAAAGAAACTAATCTGTTCAACTTTTTCTTTACGACCGATGCGCCTCTTGTTCTTCTCTTATACTTCTTTGTCTCATAATCGTAAAATATCTACCGCTGTTTATCGGTCCAACACCCGACTCAGACCTACATTCAGGGGTTGGTTGCAATCGATTGCAATCACAGATTGCAAGCACAGATTGCTTCACCACAGCGTGATTGCAATCAAGATTGCTGTTTAACGGAAGGATTGCAATCCAATTGCAGATAGTGAACCGAATTGCAATCGGATTGCAATCCCGTGGCACCTTACAATGCGTAAGAACATTCGGCAACGCGAGCTGTCTACAGAAACTGTGATTTTATATTGGGTTCTACTGCCGAGGTGGAACGTTTGTGGTCGATCGCGAATAATATCTTGACTCAGAACCGCATGAAAACTACACCACAACTTTTCGAAGCTATTTTGTTTTTAAGAGTCAATGAAAGGTTTTGGGACGCTGAGCTTGTCCAGAAAACTGTTTATCTTCTGAAGCAGAATGTGGAAAGTGTTTGTGCTTAGTTTAGTAACGTGTTAAGTCCTTCGGTAAAGATTGTTGTCTCTTGTTTTGGTTAAGGTGGGCTGCGATTGCAATTCTATTGCAGAAATGATACTGGATTGTAATCCGATTTTTGCAGAACTCAATAATTGCAATTAGGATTGCGGAAGATGAAGGGGATTGCAATCGAGATTGGAAACTCGAAGGTAGATTGCAATTGGCTGCAGGCGGATTGCACCAACCCTTGCCTACATTCGCGCTGTTGGATTACGTGTTTGTAGAAGTTATCTGACAGCTTCAAGCCGTCTCGTCTGTTCAACAGAACAGACTGTTCTGTTCTGTATCGCTGTATGATACATGATGCTTCGTCACTCCTTTTCACCCACTGCTTCTTGCGGACCCAGCCAGCCCATTGGGCCAAGGTGATGAGTCAGTACTCTTTGCGAATCCAGCCAAGCCCATGATGGCCCATCATGAGCTTGACAGGATCCGCAAGAAGCAGTGAGTGCAAGAGAGTGACAAGCAGGCCCAGAGCAAAACGTCACAGATTTATGACAACGACCGGAACCCTTTTGTTAATCTATTAACTAATAGTGGAGCGGCTCTTAGAAGGGAAAAGTTGATGGCGCAATTCTACACGGTTCACGTTCCAGACTTGTACCCGCTTTCATCTTATGTGCACCAGAAAGTTCTGCGATGTGAATGCACGACAAATGTCAAGAAAGACAGATAGATGTTTTGCAACAAACCAATCATGCCATGAGAACGACAGGGAATGTCACTTCTGCAGATTAAGGCAATTTCCACATCAATTTCTGGCCATCCTGAAGAGAGACAACTGCGTTTCATGCAGATGACATTTCGCGACTTGGCATTCAAAACAAGAAGAAAGATCGAGCACGGAAGTCTGCTCGACCGTAAGACAAGGTCAAATAAGTTATACTGGATAGGGGTGTGACATATTGTAGTTGTACGATACTTGAGCCGGTCAACGGTTATCCCTCATCCTGGTCCCAGAACACACACGTGGCGCATGTGCTCGTAGATATTCGAGAGGTACGTAACAATAAGGAGAAACAAAATCATTTTGCGCTTGACAGTGACATCAGCATCGCAGTTTCTCCGTGCGCGAGCAAGGCCGGCCACGAGAGGAACACTTCCATGTGAGCCACACCATGATGGTGACCCCTTTCTGCTTGGTATGAACGCGAAGCAAGTTCGCCTCACGTATGTGCGCACTCGTGCCCTGTTCGTGCCAATCATAGCCGCCCATATGTAGCGATACCTTCGCGCGGCCCAGTGCCATGCGAGATGGCCGAGACTGTATCACACAGGGCGCGGTAGCAAAACGTCCCCGCCCGGCCTTTTTCCCTTGTACAGAGTTACTACCGAAGGTATCTTTAATGCTCAAAGAGTCGTGTCGCTGACAAGTGGATTCGCCTTGGTCTGGCAAGTTGGTTTCTTGCAGGAAGACAAGGCGGCACGCGAGACCACTGAAAGATAGGCAGAGATTTCGGACCGCCGTCCTATACCACGGGCGTATACTGTGTATAATTCAAGCCGTTGCAAACACGCCCTTTAAAACTATCCACTCTGCCGCTGTAATAATACAGTGTGCGTCCCGTTAGTTGTGGTCACATTGTGCGCTTCTCGTGGATTCATGTACGCTCATCGCTTTAGCTCATCGCGCCCTCATCATCTTCGAACGATTCGGCCTTCTAACACATCTGCCCCGCCTTCTGTATTGTCCTTCATCGATCCGTCTACGTACATGTCTCTCACGTCACGCCATCGCTCTGCCCATATTACTAGTGCTCTCATTCCACCTCTTGGCCCTGCAAAGACTTTCTCCCAGCCCTTTAACGGACTGCTTCTTCCTCGTTCACCTTCCGCTCATTCACCTGAGCCCACCTCTATTTCGACTCTGCCCTGGCTTAATTACTCCTCCTCAAATCCCAGAATGACTCCTCCACCAAACAGCATCCCCTGGCGCAACTCTCCTCCATACGTTCCACCAAGCCCACGCACGATGTCCGACGTCAGCTCCGTAGACTTCCAATCTTCCAAACGTCCATCAGACCCTTCTTTGGACCCCTCTTTCGCAGACCTCGTAGATGCTCTAGATGCGATGATGCAACCGGCATCGCATCGCGTCACAACTCTTCGCAAGAAGTGGGACGGATATAAAGCGTTTGTTGCCAACGGCGCTCAAATCGTCGACTGGCTTGTTGAGCATTCGTTCGCCTATACCACCGAATCGGCAGCACAATTGGCTACAAAGCTGGTCAGAGTGAATGGACTCATTCCGTTGTACAAGGTTCAAACCGCGGATGAATCTTTTCAGTCGAGTCCTGAATTCACCTACGTGCACAGGGGGCTGACAATGATGTCGGAACATGGACTTAATGTCTCTGTCGCTTTTCCGCGGAAGTCCAGAGATATCTGCGCCGTTCTGTCTGATCTCAATGCCGCATTTGCCCAAGTTTGTCACACCAGTGTGTCGGTTGATGGCCATTTCGTTGAGTATTCTGCCGTACGCGGTTCTGCAGGCTGGAGAAAGGCACTGGTGTTGCTCGCTGAACTTGCGGTTTGTGATGATTCTACGATGAAATCTGCGCCGCCTTCTTTTAAACAGGCTTCCTTTTATAACTTGTACAATCTCTTAATCTTTCATGCAAAATTGGTCTATGGACACCCGACGGATCTTCTCAAGCGCAGCAAATTCTTCAATGAAGCTGCGTATATCATTGCTGGAAAGAAGATTACATCCGTAGAATTGGAGCACGCTGTGTGTAGAAGAACTATGGACGCAAGTGATGAACGATACTCATGGGTACTCGCCGAAAAAGATCCTCGCATGCATTTTATCCTCAACTGCGGTGCACAGTCCTGTCCGCCGCTGTTGCCGCTTGAAACAGAAAATGTTGACCTGCAATTGAAGAAAGCTACCTTTAACTTCATTGAAAACAACTGCGATGTTAGCTTAACTTCCAAAACGGTTTCACTTAGCAGACTATGGAAATGGTTCCGGCCGGATTTCACTCCATCCTCTACAAATGATGACGATCTTATTAGATGGATTTCTGAACGAGCAAGCGAAGCGAAGAAAAAGGAGCTTTCAATGTTGACAGAGGGCGACTACAAGATCAAATTCAAGGTGTACAACTGGGCTGATAATGGAGATGTCAATGCCAAACCTGACGTACGCTTCATGGCTGTGTATGACCTGAGTTTTGCGAACACCGTTTAACTTTGAGTCAAGTTCCGTGTTGGGGACATTGTGCGCTTGTTCACCACTGCTTCAAACCGTCACGTGTACATTTACCGAAGAAAGGATACGGATTTCGAAGCAATCCTTCTAGAGCTTCCCCTGGCGTCTTTGCTGCAGGTCGCGTTCTGTAAAGGAGTTGATAGTTTTTATGAGCGCATTCTTTGAATACAGAAGATGGTCTGTCAAAACTCAGAGTTGAGGCCGTTCAGATAAGCTCGCGACGACTTCGAGGCTGTCTCTCCTTTGTACATGATGCCTTCTGAATGTAGGTACTTTGTCAGGGCTGTCCTTGAGACCGGCGTCCCTGAGCTGCGGATGCTTTGCAAGATCGTTTCGTACGATACGGATTCCACTTTGAGAATACGATCGTAGAGTGACCCATCCTTCCGTATTGCTCTTGTGATCTCTTCGTGGGTCACTGTCCTCTTCTTTTTCAACCTAGAACGTTGCGTCTGTCTTATTTCTTCCGAACTGGATGAATCTGCACCTGGACGTTTTGGAAAAAGGCCCTCGGTCACACTTCTCCCCGATTCTACATCTGCTTCCGTATTATCTTCGTTTACGAGGTCCAAGACCTCATCGTCGCTTCTATCTTGACCTTCTTTTGGGGTTTTGAAACATGTCTCACCGGCCAGCAACAATTTGGTACTACCCAGTCTCTCTCTTTGGCTCAAATCTTCAAAGCCGTCAGATTCACTTCCAAAATCCAGAACTGGGAGCAAGCCTCTATACCCTCTCGGGGGAGATTTAAGGATTTGTTCACAAACGAATTCTTTATCCGAGTCACTGCAACAGTCCAAAAGACCATCTTCATTAGATTCCATTGCATCACATGCATTCTCTGTACTTTCAACCCGCTCGCCCTCAATCCCATCTTTCTCCTTCGTGGGTTCCTTTGAATCATCCGAAGGTTCGATGGTCAAATCAATGGGAGCAAAGTCCAAAAGTTTCTCGCTAACATTCCTGGGAGCGGATGCAAAAACTCTAGAGTTTGACGACGATATTGGACTCTTGGGTGTCCATTTAAGTCGCCTCACCATGCATTGGTACTTGGCCTCAATCCTTTGCATCTCATCCTGATGTCGCTTGGTTTCTTTCCTTATTTGGTTCTTTTTCCAGCTTTCAATTTTTAGCTCTAGTGAGATCTGTGATTCCTCCAAGATATCCTTCTCAAAGTCGAATTCACTGTCTGAGGATTGATCGACACTCTGAATTTCATTAGGACGCACGTCGCCATCTCTTGTCGGTGTCACAAGATTAATAGTCATGGGTAAACTTTCAGGCACTGCCGTCTGATGTGAAAGAATCCTAGGACTCCCAGCATCTCTATCATAGTCGGCGACTTTTCTAGCATTTTCGACAGCAGTTTGTGTAGGCCTATATTCGTCGTCCTCGTCGTCCTTGAACAAGGAACTTCGTCTTCGCAGTAAAGTACCTAGCCTGCTCGTCGCAAACTTCTGAGTGGGAACCTCCAAAGGTTCATCGGGTTGTTCGATCGAGGCAGGGCGCTGCAGACTTTCAAGGATGGGAACCGCATGCAGAGCATCCGCGATTCGTCTCCTTGCAGCGTCTGGAATACGCAGACTTACGAGATCCTCGTCTTTAAGTATCCGTAAAGTGTCCAAGTCAATCTCCTCCTCCGCAAAGCGTTGCGCGTATCGCTCCAGACCGAGAAGAGTGAGCAATTTCACAACTTTTTCGTCACATTGCTTATGCTGACGCGCCTGTATAAGAATCCGAGAAGATGCTCCGGCTGTGCTCCGTGGTCTCTTCTTCACCGGTTGGGGTTGACGTCGACCGGGCTGCCTAATGTCAAGACATCTGTTGACATGCTCTTGCCGCGCGGTTGGGGTGAGAACATTCAGACCGCGGTGGCATACGGCACATCTGGGGACATTTGCTTCCTCACCTTTCGAATCTAGACAGACATTAATGTGTTGCATACGCTCTCTCGGTGTGAAGAGCGTTAGGGGGGTTGAACAAGACGGACAGGAATCCATCTGGTGGTTGTGAGCCATACTGAAATCTTATCCGCTTTTCCTCGAATAAAAATAACTTCTCTCCTCCACTAGACACCATGAAGGTCGACCTCGGCAGCGTGCCCTTCTCACAAAGGCATCCCTTTTACCTTTGCAGATCCTTCAGTCTGAGCGAGGTACAATACATAGAAGAGTGCTGGGTAAAGGCCTTTTATCTTTTACTAAAAGGATGCTGAAAAGGCAGCAAACGCGTACCTGTTGCTGTAACAGCTTGGGTGCGCGCAGGGTTGTACAGTATCACATGATGTGGCAACGTGTGTTTTGGGGTTTACGTGTGCTGCAATTTGAATTTGTAGTATCTGTTCTCAGATGCATATCTACGTGACGTAGACTACGTCTATGATATCTGCGCGGGTACGGAGGGTATCCTAGTAGGAACTTCCTACTAGGAAGGTATAAGGTTGTTCTCTCTCTCTCTTTGGAAACCATTAAATTTTGACCCTCTTACTTCTGTAGCACTGCTGAATTAGCGAACAAGGGTACGAATGAGGGGTGAGAGGGCCAAAATGTTGAGTTCATCGTCGATCATCCCACAAGGTCCTCGAGCCAAGTCGAAGCCAGTGCGGCGCTGCACGCTAAAGCTGAACGCTTCACCCTTTGGTGCAGCAATCATTGCTCTCGCAGCTGTTGGCTCGTGTCTGAAATCAATGGAGCTTTCCGAGCCGCAACATCATGTTGCAGCGGTTTGGAAAGGTCCATCATGACATTGCACATGATGTCCTGATGATCAGCATATGTGAAGTCCGCTGCGGGATCGTGACAATGAGATGGCTCTCCGTGAAAGGTTTCGGCAAGAGTGCCATGCAAACTCGGAAAGATTCTGTTGATGAAATTTCGTTCCCACGTAACTCTCACGAACGAACGCTCTCTGATATATTAATAGAGGGAGCAGAGAGGTCCGCGTCGTGCTCTATTGCTACTGGCTATGATTGGGGTACGATTGCCGGCCCTATCCCTCACGGTAAACAAAGAAGCAAATGGTAGCTTAAAAGCTAGGTGATGGTAGCTTTTCGAAGAGGTGAACACCATCACGGCGCACAGTACACGTCACATCATGTGTTCCTTCAATTTAAGTTTCCATCGCTGCTTCCCATGTCTTCACAATCGACTCTCTTGAGAAGTTCTCGTGCCGGACCTTTCGAAAACTCTACTTAAGCGCGTCCTCCCGCCATTTTCAAGCATATGGGCTCCGTTCCGATGGACTTGCATTCGAATAAGTGGTCCCCATATGTTCCACACCCGTTGCAGGTAAAAGGCATGCTGTGCTGACTCGAATTAGGGGACTAAATTGCAGAGGTAGGATACTTCCCATGTCCGAAAACCTGGAGCTGGCTCTCGCGCCAAGTGCGGGGGCAACTTCTGAACATCAAAAAGAGTATGAGGCGATCAGGAAACGTCTTGTAAGGGCTTATACTAGAAAGGCTCACTGGGAGAACCGAATTCTTCTCTGTCGGCGTGAGATAGAAGTCGTTGTTAACAGAATCAATGGGCACCTTTCATCTGACCAGCATCTTGACTATGAACAATTCCTACCTCCAGACGCGCAACTGACCTCACCACGTCGTACCACAGGTAGCGTAAGTATCAGGAAAATATCTGATTTGCAAGGAAGTCTGGATGCGGCCAAACTTCGCATAAACTCGCTCTTAAACGAGAATCACAAACTCAGAGAGAAGCTTTCCGATCGAGGTCAGGAGTTGACCAATCAAGTATCCAAACTTGATTTGATTATTGGAGATCTTGTCCAACTGCAATTGAAGGAACAACAACTGGCAATGTTAGATGAGAAGTCTTCACTTGACGGGATGGTCGGCCACTGGCAGTACAGACAGGGTGGAGATGATCGTGAGACACCTGACACAGAAATCGAAGCCACGAATGCGCCAGATATTGATATTGATATGGGAGAAGCCGAAAAGGATTTGCAAAACTCTCCGACGGAGGAAGAAAAGTCACCACAGCAGGATGTGGCGCAGAGGTCAGAGGGGAACAGTCAAACTACGGCTACGCCTCCATCTTGTTTAAGCTTACAACCCGAGGCCTGTGGTTGAAGACAAGAACTGTTCACTAAGAAAGTGGTCAGTAACCTCCTTCACAAGACTACAAGGGTAAGAAATATAGCTATAGTTTTGTCTAGAATATTTTTGTTATCGTACGTGTTCACATAAAAAAGTTTGAGCTCAAAGGTGATGTTGTTGTCCATTCGGACGACGCACAGAAAGGATGTAAAAAGCATTTCGGGAATTGCATATCACTGTGACGCACAAACCAAATCGAAACTGATATATTGCACGAGCCTAATGTGGTCCGTGAGCTGGTAAGTTACAGTAGTCATCTGCGCTCATTGGGTGTTAATTGCGTGGCTTTTGTTTACTACAGTACTCTCCTTTCTGTGATGAAAGGAGTTCAAGACTCTCCACGGAAGGCGAGGCGTGTTGAAGAACAGACGGCAGTCGCGCGTTCAAAGAATGGATCGCGGAGATTCAGCGTCAACAACGACCGCATGAAAGCGGATGGAGAGAAAGATGTGTTTTCTGTGCTTGGACGAGACGTCAAGAGCATGCGATACGGTCATGATGAAGACTTTGGCTCTCGAAAGAGCAATCCACTCCAATACGAGTTCTCTGCTCGATGTGAGACAACGTGTAACTAACATAATGATTATGCTGTATGTGTGCTACCGGCGGGGAGTCCGTTGGGGAGTCCGTTGGGGAGAGACTGGGGCCAGATGGATGTGGCTGGCTACGAAAGGAGTATATTCAAAGAATATGATCATTGGAATGATTTGATATGATACGACGCGTCTCGAGGCATTGAACTTTTGCAGGCGAACGGAATGACTCAACACAGCAAGTGATATGATACGGGTACCCTTCGGTAAACAGCTTGACAGCGGAGGTGAGCATGGGGTTGCAAAAGGCTGCAAGTTGGAGCTTTTTAATTATTTTTAATTGGTATTGACATGACGAAGTGCACTGTATTCAGCCCCACCTCAACGTGTCGCTGCGACTTGAAGCATGTGACAAGTCGCGAGACTGCGTGTGGGTGCTGGCCGACAAATAAAGCTGCCAGTAAGGATAAGGCCCGTCGGAGGTTGGTGCCTTTTCGGTTTTCGCAGGCGAGTGCCAACAAACTGCGGAGGGTGACTTGTCAGTAGCTCGCTCAGGCGTGCCGTCGTGTTGTTTGCAGCCTCGTGACGTGCGCTCTGCAAAGGCTCCGTGCTTGACACCACCCGACACCGTCGGTCCCAGAAAGCGTGGCGTTGACGTCATGACGCGAAACAGAACAACAGCGTGAACGCGGTGAGGCAGCACAGCTGACAGCGCCGGGCATCGGGGGGCGCTCTTCAAGGAAGCATCATGCCGATGATCAACAACAACTTATCGCTGTTGCGCAACTCGAGCAGCGCGACGCGCTGCAACCGCAGGCAACGACCGAGGCGTATCTCAGCGAGCCGAGATACTCGCGCGAGGAGGCACCACCGCTCACGTGTAGCGCACTCCCCAACCTCCATGCGCCACGCGCCGCTTCAAGCTCGAACAGTCAGCACGCCTTCCACGGTCGCTCCCGCGCGCTCGTCGTGTGACACGCGCTCGTGTGTCTTGATTGCAAGCGACTTCCCTCTCGCAAATATTTCTCCAAACGACGCGTCGCTTCGACGGCAAGCGACGGCATACAGAGAACATGTGTGGCGCAGTTTGTCAGCGCTGCCATCAGCCGCTGTAAGTCTTCGCCGCAGCCAATGGACGCGCGACTTTGTGCGGCGCGTGCTATGCACGCGTCGCTCGAGATCGCGCGCGCGCGCTGGCATTCGGCGGAGGCGCTTTGGCAGATCGCACGGCGCGCGACTCGAGGCGCGTACTGACCAGCACATTTTCCCATCGCATCTCGCCATGCGCATCTCGTGCACCTCACACACACAGCCAACCACGCGCCGCCCCGCGCTGTGTTGTTCGGTGCGATGCTTTTTTTGCGCGTATTGCGCTCTTTTTGTCGATTCGCTTCATGAGCAGGCGCGCGTGTTTAAAGTGCGCCCCCCCCAAGTGTCGTTCCAATTTGCCCGTTCATTGCCTTCCGTCCGACCCGCCTCCCTCGTCAGCGCAGCCACTATTCCCCACCTCCCCGCGGCTCACTCCCATTAGCAGCCTCCCGTCCCCCAAACATTACCCTCCTCGCGCCCTCCCCCCCCCGCCTCCACCGCGCCCGTCTCGCCGTGGGGCCGCGCCGCCCCTCGCGCTCATGCGTACGCTTGCTTTCCAATCACACCTTCATCAAAATGGACCGTCTCGCCATCCGCAAGAACAGGGAGAATGAGCGCCGCCTGCTCGAAGAGCTTGAACGCATCTCTTCCGACAAGCATCGTCCACCCATCCTACCTCACTCAGTCTTCGGTCCGGACTCCTTCTCCTTCGACTCCTCTCCATTGCTGTCCTCGCCCAGTCTCGATGCCTCTCCTCATGACCACGACGACCTTCGTCTTGACTTTGATCAACCTCGTTCTCCCGCGCCATACCAACCTTTGGACTCAGACGAGCATGCCTCAGTGCACGTCGATCACTCGGGTAAACTGTCGTATTTCCCGGCCTCGGCATGGCTTGCCTCCACTTTATCCTCATTGCCGCCCTCAGCCACTGTGTCCTCCACCTCCTCCACTCTTGATCGCAACCCTGCTCCGCTCAATGCCTGCGTGGCCGCCGCCGCGGCCACAGCCGCTATGATCGTCGTGCCCGACACCAACAACAGCAAGAGGCCGAGGTCCCCTAGTCCACTGTCGTTAGAAGCCGACCAGATGCCGGATAACCACACCGATCATACCATGCATTCTGATTCTGAGCTCACCGATGATCCTACAAGCCCCAGAAGCATTCAACACTTTGCCAACTCCGAATGTTCACCCATCTTCAAGACCACGTGTCGCAGCGACGAGGCACACTCTGCGAGCCCAAAATCTTCCAACAAGTCCGCCGCTGACTTTCCTACAAATTCGGTAAACACTTGTTCCTCGGATACCAAAAAAGCCTCCGTGCCCATCTCGACCGCACCCGCAACAGACGCTGAGATGTCAAGAAAGAGACGTGCGGAAGCTATGGAACGCTTTCGGCGCAAGAAGGCTGTCAGGTGCTACGCACGCCGCGTGCGATACCAAGTTCGGAAGCGCATAGCCACCACTAGACCGAGGGTCAATGGACGTTTTGCCAGACGAATCGATGCCATCAATCACGCCGCCAAGCACGCAAAGTAGTCCGCACCTAGCTGTACACTTTGAATGCAACCTTCACACACAAGTTCCACTCTAATCCACACATTGTACATTTTGATCACACCTCTCTGTTCCGTACCTTGCAGAAATGCCTCAGGTACCTCAACAGTTTTTCTTTCTATGCAGGTTTCTTTGCTCAATACTTTTTCTTTGATTGCGGCCCACTGGCTGGGAGCTTGCTTTTTTTTATATGTTATACTGTCTAGCAACAGGGTAATATACATATAAATGTATGTTCTGAAGACCGTACTGTCATACCAGAGAATTTTTCTTGCGCTTAGTGCGTGCCGGCGGCGGTCTCACCGATTTAACCCGCGAGACGGGGGCGGCAGATTTCCCAGCCCTCGTTTCCTCTTTGTCGTTGGGTTCGTTCGAATCATCCAGAACGATCACAGCGTCGCTTGTTGACGTTTTCAGCTTCTTTCGGGCTTGTTGTGCTTCAGGCGTCTTCTCTGAGTCACTGCGTTTCTCAACGTAATCACCACTGACAGTTTGCGCTGCAGGCCGCTGGTTGAAGTATGGCGATACAACCTCCGCTGTCGAGTCATGCGCTTCCGGTGGAGGAACTCGTCTATCAGTGTCGATGTTGATGAAGTCTATATCTGCGTCCATCATATCTTTATCGAGCTCGTCCCCAAATACTGGAGCATCCATAGCGGCCCTCGAATCATCACGAACCCTATATTGAGTTGATTTCTTCTGAACGATGTCCTTACCGGTAGGCTTGCCGCGAGACTGGAGTGTGATCCTAGTCTCACCAGTCTTTAGTTTCCTCAGAGGTTCTGTTCTTCGACTTAAAATCAATTGGGACTGAACGCTTCCGTATGCACTAATTTCACAACAAACGGTAACTATTTGTAAAGTGCAGAGTTCTTCAATAATGCGATAGATATCATTGTCCTTCAAAGAGCCTTTTCCAGCTCCAAACAACTCGTGATGTAGATGATCTGTGTTCTTGATTCGTGACTTTCGACCCATGTAGAACTCCACAACATACGCAGCTGATTGACCTGAGTTACGTCCGCCATCCCTTTGAAATAGTGATATGATGTCTGTGATTGACAAAGCATGATCAGAAACATCAACGGTGTGCAGTAAACCCTTCGTGTTTTTGCAATTGTCGCATTTAGGATTACAACTGACCGGATCAAAACGCTCGTCGAAGTGAGCTAGAAGTTGTGTCCTTCGGCATGTAATGTCGTTCAGACAGTATGCCGTCATTTTTGCCAAGCCCTGAGTGTGTCTCAAAACTTGCCCCTCGTTCATCTCCGTCCCAGTTGTTCGACTGGGTTGTGTTGTAACTCGTTTCCTCCCACGGCCTCGACCTCGCCCCCTGTATGGATTTCCGCCCGGAGCATCTTGCAAAATCATGTTGAGAACCTTCATTCTGTCCGCCATACTGAAGTATAGGACACATCGGCTCAACTGTCCATCTCGGCCAGCCCTTCCACTTTCTTGATAGTACCCTTCTATAGTCTTCGGTAGTGTATGATGGTAGACAAAACGGACGTTTGCTTTGTCTATGCCCATACCAAAAGCAAGAGTGCTGCAAATAATTTGAACCTCGCCATTTGACCAAGCAGTCTGGTTTCCTCGACGAATGTTGTCTGTCAAACCAGCATGATACGGCAATGCCCGGAGTTTGTACTGTTTCACAAGAGTACCCGCCACATGGACACAGTCCCTTTGACTAAAACAGTAGATAATTCCAGCTTCTCCCTGGTGAATAGTTTTGATTTCTTTCGCTATCTCGTCAACCACTGACTTCTTTTTCTTTCGTACTTCATACATCAGGTTCGTCCGGTTGAAGCTCTGTTTGAACATTACACTATCTCTGCTTATCCTGAGTTGGACCTTCACGTCCTCGCGCACCTCTGGAGTAGCGGTTGCAGTCAAGGCCATGACGGGTATTTGGGGGAAGCGTTCTTTGAAGACAGCCAGCTGCTTGTAATCTGGGCGAAAATCATGTCCCCATTGAGATACACAATGCGCTTCGTCAACAACAAAGCGCTGTAGGAGATTCTTAGAAACTAGAGCGGATATGATGTCGAAAAAAGCTTGGCTTCTGGTTATCTTTTCGGGTGTGACGTAGATGAGCTTGCTCATCGGACTCGAATTCCGCAAATCCTTCATCAGTTCAGTTCGTGTTCGCTGCGGAGTGGCAGATGTTAGAGCTCCGCATGGAATTTGTTTCGACCAAAGGTTATCCACTTGATCCTGGATTAGGGACACGAGAGGCGACACAACCACCGTGACACCAGGGCGCAGCACAGCGGGAAGTTGGTAGCACAATGACTTTCCACCTCCTGTTGGCATGAGTACGAAGACGTCCTTACCGGAGAGGGCAGCATTCATGGCCTCTCTCTGATTAGGTCGAAAGCCCGGATTTCCGAAGACAGATCGATTCTCCATTGCCAGTTGGAGGGACCACGGAAATTTACGACCGCCTTCATCACGCCATTCGAAGGCTGCTCTATCGTTAGGACCAAAGACAGGCATCTGAGACCCTTGCAGATCCCTAAGGGTACCTTCTTTGGGAGCCTTTGTCGGAGTAAATGCCATAATATGCCCCGTTTCAGGTTCTTCTCCGTCAAGAAAATGCCCTTCCTCATGTTCGTTACGGTCTTCCGGATAAGCACGTAAAGCCTGTAGGTCTACAGGAACATCCGAAGCACGCTTGTCTTGATAATTATTCTCGAACGCGTTAGAGCGAAATCGACCTTCGTCAGTCTTATATTCACTTTGCTCTTTTTGACCATTGTGAGCTCCGCCGTCAGGGCGTGCAATGGAAGGAACTCTCGTCGTGGAAGGGAAGTAGTTGTTTGTTATGTTGATGTTGCTAGGTGGTGGGGGTGCGCAGTGCTGGAGGGACGGTTGCGGCGCGGAAACTGGATTAGAGGAGAAACAGCTCGAATTGTCGAAAGGAACAGGGTTGATGCTCTGTTGAGGTGGAATACGAGAATATGTTGGATTATTGGGAGTGACAGGTGAATAGTGATGGGAAGCAGGGAGAACCTGTCCCTTTGCTTCAAAAGAACCTGGGGGGATCGTGGGCATTCCGGCTCGTAGGCTTCGAAGTCGCTCATTGAGTTCGTCAAGAAATTTTGATTGCTCCCTTTTCTTTTCCTCGAACATGAGGATAGAGGACTCGTCGTCGTCCAAGGCCAGCAAAGAAGATATATGGTACAGGCTTTCATGTAACGCCTTTATACGACGCTTCAGTTTCTTGACCTCCTCATTGTCAGGAGATCCGGTTCCCAATGACGTGTGAGCATGTGTGACTGCTGTTGAATTTCGAATGCTGAAATTCTGCGGTGGAGTTTGAGCGGTGTCGCGAACGGAAGGGGGTAGTGGAGGTTTCGATTGTCGTCGACTCTCGGCAATAACGGATTCAAGGTCCAAATTTGCAAACCATTCGTCTTCGTTGTCTGTGTTTTGTATTGGCTCTGACGTTGTTACGGCTGATTGCGCTCTCGTGGGTTGTATAGCAGAAGTGGTTACCACTATTCGCGAAGGTCTCGAAGAGCTAATTGACCCCTTAGTTACAGAACTACCCAGGCCAGATTTTGGAAGCACATGTTCATTTCTCCAAATAGGACGCCCGGGGTTTCTATCCTGGATTTGCTGGAATTGGGTGTCCGGACGGGTGAACTCCTCAATATCATCCTCCATTTCCGATTTTGGGGACAACAGGTCAATCAAACCGGATCCGTTTTGTCTCGCATTGTTTGAATGATAATTGGACATCTTACGATTCGTCGGCGGTGCCCCATATGTATCTAGTTCAGCTCGCGTCCTTCTCGATTGTTGTTGAGAAAGGCCATGCTGAACGAAACTTCGTGTATCATTGACCGCTGTTCGAATTCCTGGGGAAGCTCTGATCGTTGACGTATTGTCTCCTAGCGCGGCTGTTGTGCCCGTTGAGGGCTGATGGTGTGCGAGAGATGGAAAGTCGGAATAAGGCTGTGCTTGATTTGTATTAGAAGTTGAGTTATCCCGGGGAATAGGGGTATTCTGAGCGATCTCAGTGCGCTGCTGTGCTCTCGTAGGCGGCCTAGAATTCGGAGGAGTGGGCCTGGGTCGTTTAAGAACTCTAGGCGGCGGAGGAACACCTGGCGGGTGTGCATTCATATTCCTCGCGCTTTGAGTCTCATCAGCTCTCGAAAGCATTGGGGGAGATGGTCCCGCCGCAGATGCATTTAGCGAGCTGAAGAAATTGCGCACGGTGGGGAGCAAGGTGCGACATTCTGGCGCTCCGCGCGCCGCGGCATTTTCTTGCATCAACTCCAAACAGTCACGAAGATGAAGTGCCACATATGCCAACCTTGTTTAGTCCAAAATCGAGGAACACCAGATGCAGAACGTAGTGCTCAATGCGAACATAGCGCCCGAGAGCTTGCCTTCGTGAGCTCTTTCGTTTCGGTACCCTTGGTACTGCTGGCTTTTGGATGCCTTTGAGTTTGTATTTGCGCGCGAAATTGGTGACGTTTTGTTCCACCTCGGCAGATCGGGACCGGAAGGCGCGAAATTTCTGTAAATCGTGCTGTAAGCCGGACACCTGTCACACGAATTCGTGTTATTTGCACTGGGTATCCCCCAGTATTCTGCGGATATTGGAGTAATCTTCGGTATTAAATACGAATTAAACTAATTTTAAAGAGAAAACCCGGATCAAGAAACTTGATCAACTGCACGTATCCAGTTCCGTCGTGCAAGGCGTCATGATTCAGGAGTCGCAGTCGGCGATCCCTCTCCGAAGCGTATCTAGGCCAGAGCTAAAACTCAATCCTCTTTGCGTTCGTACAGTAAAGAAGCTGTGAGTTGTCGGAACAGGCGTGACCCAGAAAAGTTGAGATCAAGTGAGCAAGTTGTTGATCCCGTCATCTAGCCTAAGTGCAGCGGCAGTGTTTTCTGAGTTGTGAGCGCGGCGAAGCTCGAGTCCACCATCCACTTTAAGAAATATTCATTCGGGAACCTAGATCACAAAGTTTTTTGCTCCAACAATGTCGTTGGCGTTTGACGAAAATGGTCGACCCTACATTATTATCAGAGAGCAAGATAAGAAGACGAGACTAAAGGGAATCGCAGCATTGAAATCTAACATAGCTGCTGCGCGTTCTGTAGCCCGAACGTTGAGGACTTCATTAGGACCGAAGGGAATGGACAAAATGTTACAATCGCCAGATGGTGACATTACCGTTACTAACGACGGGGCGACCATTCTGCAGGAGATGGATGTGGAGAATCAAATAGCTAACCTTATGGTCGAACTGTCTAAATCACAGGATGATGAAGTTGGAGATGGTACTACAGGTGTTGTAGTGCTAGCAGGTGCCCTCCTGGAACAAGCAGAGAAGTTGCTAGATAAGGGAATCCACCCTACAAGAATATCAGAAGGCTTTGAGAGAGCTACAGATCTTGTTATTCCCTTGCTTCGCAAACTTTCAACGCCTCTAGACTACAGCAGCTCAAACGGCTACGAAGAACTGGTCAAAACAGCGATGACGACTTTGAACTCTAAGGTTGTCAACCGTATGAAGCGACAGTTTGCAGAAATGTGCGTAAAAGCTGTTCTGTCAGTTGCGGATATTGATCGAAAAGATGTAAATCTGGACCTCATAAAACTTGATGGTAAAGTCGGCGGGAAACTGGAAGACACGAAACTAGTCAATGGTATCGTTGTAGACAAAGACTTTAGTCACCCACAAATGCCTCGTCAGGTCAGTGACGCAAAGATTTGCGTTTTAACTTGCCCATTCGAACCCCCAAAACCAAAAACAAAGCACAAGCTTGATATCAATACAGTAGAGCAGTACAAGGATATGCAAGAAGCTGAACGGAAGTACTTCATCGATATGGTTGACGCGGTGAAGAAGTCTGGAGCAAACCTTGTGGTTTGTCAGTGGGGCTTTGACGATGAAGCCAATCATTTGCTGTACAAGAACGAACTGCCTGCAATCCGTTGGGTAGGTGGATCGGAAATTGAACTTATCGCGCTTGCTACTGGTGCCCGAATCATCCCCAGGTTCCAAGAGATAAGCTCTGAGAAGCTGGGATCGGCTAAGTGCGTTCGTGAGATGTCTTTCGGTACTACACGCGACAGCGTTATTGTTTTGGAGGATTGTGCGCTTTCCAAATCCGTCACAATTTTCGTGAGAGGTGGAAACAAAATGATGATTGAAGAAGCAAAAAGAAGTATCCATGACGCCCTTTGTGTAGTGAGGAACTTGATTCGAGATAATCGTGTCGTTTACGGAGGAGGCTCTATTGAGATTGCATGCTCTGTCCTTGCGTCTGAAACCGCCGACCAAATTCCCGGAGTCGAGCAATATGCAGTCAGAGGCTTTGCAGCTGCATTGGACAATGTTGCTATGGCTCTTGCGGAAAACTCAGGTCTCCCACCCATTGAGACGTTAGCCTCGGTGAAATCGAGGCAAGTGAAAGAAGGAAATCCCTTCCTTGGTGTAGACTGTATGGGAACTGGAACGAATGATATGCGCAAACAAAATGTTTATGAGGCACTGACATCCAAGATTCAGCAATTCCAACATGCGGCCCAGATGGTGAAGATGATTCTTAAGATAGATGACACGATAGCGCCAGCAGAGTATGAATAAACTCTGGCGCTAAGCCTAGGCTTATAGCTCTCTCGAAGCTTTCAGCTATACCAGGTATATCCTGTTAAATCTCAAACGCATCATGAATGGTTCTTGGGTTTCTGCTCTCGTCTGAGCCCATATGAGGTCAGATCTTCGGTAGATAGATTCTCTTGTTTTGTTTGTACCTGTCGTGGTGGGCATAGCAAGGGACCACTATGCAGCCCAGCACGTCCCATTTTTGTTTGGTATTGCTTCTTATCAGTTTCCAACTGCTCTCCTCTCTCTGTTTCTTCCAGTGGTGGGACCATTTGAAGCCGTTTTGACGAGCTAAGAGAGCTCATCTCTGGCTTACGTTTTTTGGGTAGAAGCGACAAGTTGGATTTCTCTGTGGTGATATTTGTTGCACTCGAAACAGATGCCTTCGGTGGCTCAGACCCCCCAACTTCTTCATCGTCATCATCAGAAGATGGTGATGAGACATAGGCCGCCCGCAAAGCCTCCATTTCGAAATCCTGTGGTAGGCCTAGTATGATACGAAGGTAGATACGGGATGGCTTGCCCGTTGGATCGTTTTTGAACTCGAAAAGAAATATTCCAACTGCTTCACACACCCTCTCCGTTGACTGCGGCAGTCAGCAAACTTCTAGTAGCCGACAAACTAGCTGAAGATACAAATCATAAACCTGTAGATGCTTCATTACGACCGGATCAAAGGGCAAACTCCCAACTTGCATGATCATAGCGTTGCCAACCGAGAGCCTGAGCTTCCGAAAAACGAAACCCCGCTTTTTGGCTCTGGTTTCACGACCTCACCCCTAATGCGCACTTGTTAGTAGGGTACACGCCGATGTCTCTCTCTCTCTCTCTCATTTACGGGCATGCAACATTACTTGGACGCCGATGTCAAACATGCTCACAGACCTCTCTCCACTGTTGGCCCAGCGCTTCGTTCGTTCATCCTGTCAAGAAAAAATTGCAGAGCGTGAAGAAAGGGAGGTTATAAACTTACTATGGCGTACTCTGTTTGATGCAGATTGATTTCTCATTCGCGGAACATCGCTTTTGCCTCTGAAGATAAGATCGCCACACACCGTCTGTCAATGGCTAAATCAGAACCTAGTTCTTGCAATGACCTCATTGCCTCGATTCTTTCATAGAAGATTCGAGAAGCTGTGTCGTACATGATGTTATCCTCTCGGTTATTTGCCGCGAACAGCCTTTCTTGTTCCGACGTTAAAGTCAAAGGTCTTCCATACAAGTCATGCAGTCCTATCTCCACCTTGCCACATCCTGAAGCGTTTTGATGAGAATGGCAGCTACTAGGGGCCACGAACGAGCGTCGGAACACAAAGTGGAACATTTCCAACGTGAGATCGAGTTCCTCCGCCAGACCGAAGAGAAAATCTTCTGTGCTTCGCAAAACCCCAAGCGCCCTTTCCAGAGCGGCTTCCCGAACTCCGTTTTTTGTCCAATCCTCTCCAGCTGCACCAGTTTGCACAGGACTACCACTGAGAAGTTTGGTCATTCGACTTTGAAACGGAAATGAGACAGGCATTCCGAAGAATTCCGTCATGGATAACGGTGGGTCTCGTTGCATGCACCAATCCCAGGACAGAATATCCTTCCGATTATAAGCAACTTGATAAAACTCGGAAACGAATCTGGCGAGCGGTTCGCGAAACAAGGTAACCACCACGTGCTTGATACCTGGTAGTTCCAGTCTGTGACAACACTCTCTCAATCGCGCGTAGCTGACATGTACCCCGCAAGGCCAACCAGACGTTAATCTGCTCTGCGAGTAGAACGTGAAGGTTCGATTCTTTCTCGGAAAGCCGAACCATCTAGATGAAGCATTATAAGTCTTGCAATTAGCACTATATGGAGGTCGGAAGGAGTGATTCTTGGAGGTCCATAGGTTTTGAGTGAACTTGGTCACTGGACGTGATGAGTCGGGAATCACGTTTGGACATTCTCTGCAGTATCCTTTCTGAGGCCGTGGAATGTCGTTGCAAATGCATTCGGATTTGAGAGCAAGAGCGAAGGCAGTGCCACCTGACTTTGGTATGTGCATGTGAACAATTATGGTACGATCTGATTCAAGGCGATAGCGGCATAGCGTCTTTTGCTGCTCGAGCACATTGTCGGACACGTTGAGATGTGCATAACCCATTGTTTGTTGGGAGGTAATTCGCGATACGGGGATTCGCGGCGGTGGTTGTGCTTGTTGTTGTTGTAACGGTGAGATAAAGTACGAAGTGGCAACGTGCATGTAGAGCAGGACCGCAACGACATAGAGGATCAAAAACTGTAAAGGCAAATGAGAAGCTGGCTCATTGCGTCTTTTTCGACGCGGAGAAGCTTTGGATGCCGGTGACACCATATCAGAAACGCGGAAAGCGCTGAAGTGAATGGCTTTAGTTGTACACAGTGGTCTGTTCCGTGGATATGGTGTGGGGAGTGACTCTGGCAGAGGGGTTTTAGGTAGAGGTTGAGACATACGAGGGGTTGTAGAAGCAAAGCTGATTGACAGGAAGAAGAAACTCTAGTCTGCGCTACACGGAGCGAAATGAGAATTAGGGCCAACAAATAGAAGATCAAAAGCATTATCTGCTGTCCCGAACAGCGAAGGCAGAGATGCAACTACACAAATTCTCATCTTAAAGAGTAGAGCAGCTTTAGCTGTTGGTGCTCTAAACAAGGTAATCAGTATGACCATGGATAGCACAGGCTGTTTGCGAAGCGAAGTCGTTATGGTGAGTTGAAAAGGTGTTTTACTGCATGATGTGTTTCGATGAAAACAAGCATGTTACAGGAGCTCATCTAACAATGTTTCGTCATGTCATGACGAATGTGCGCTACTCAACTTGTGGTTGTGCTCGAGACTGGCGCTAAATGAACAATAACAATGGAACAGGTAATGACATTAGCTGTGACAAAAGATTAAGAGCACATGATCTGCAGACTCTGAACGATCGACGCGTCTGAAGGTGCTACAAACCCGTGGTGAAGAACCGAAGAGCGCAGGAGGAGGGTTATCGTTATGCCTTAACGATACAGCCCGATGCAGCTAAACATATGGTTCCGTATAATTCTCATTCGCACAGAGTGCGTGCGACTGTCGGGAATCTCAAACAAGAACGGAACAGCGAATCCTCTTATCGCCGCACGAGGTCATTCCAGGGAATTCACTGATTAATCAGGAAAGGTTGGAATCGAAAGCTCCCAGCCGCACAACAAGTGAGGTCAGCGGCGCTCCCATTCGAATCGAGCAAGGAGCACAAGCGCTTGCGTCGTCTCACCTCATCATCAGACAGCCACCAAGCGTCTTCCAGCGCACCGCGCTCGCGTCCAATGTGAATCGCGCAAACCCCAACCGTCACATCGCAGCCAGCACATCACTGTCATCGACAACGAAGGCGTGCTGCAAATCGATTGGCGTGCATGCAAAACTTGCACGCGCTCACGCCAGCGTTGCGCGCCGTTGGGCGGGCGATCTGCGGACGAGAGCACAAAACGCGCGCATATGCTGCGCTGAGAGTGGCTGTCAGAGGCTTTTGACGGCGAAGCGCCATTCTGCAATACGCCTCCATCGACAACGCTCTATGGGACGCACGTGCGACATGCGCGACTGCACCCCTTGTGGCGGCGAGGCGTGCCACTTCAGCCAGTGTGTCATGCGTGCGCCTGGCGTGTACTTAAACCTGCCATGATCCTCCACCCGGAACACCACCAGTGGTATCACGCTGTCGTTCCCCGCTTCCTCATCTCGCTTGGGAGCAGTTGTGACTCGGACAGGTTCACCACAATGAAGAGAGAAGGCGTGCACAAAGAAGCGGGCTTCATTGCACCTCTGCCCACAAAGCTTCCGTCGCAATCACGCAAGCCTCACAAGTCGGGCAGGCGCCCCAACAAGGGCGCGCGGGCGGCGGCGGACACTCCATCGGAGTACGAGTCAGAGTCGTCGCTCGCGCAGAACAAGGCAGCTCTGGAGCGCTCGTTCGGTCTGCAATTGGAGGCGAAAGACGGCAAGAGTGGCAAGTGCACATGTATTTGGTGCAATGGAACTAGGGAACGACGGTGTAGTTGGTGTGAAGGGCGTGGAGTTCGGTACGAAATGGGACATACTTCTTGGGAGCAATTGGCGAGTGACATGGAACGAATGCAGGCTGACGGGGAGCCGCAGCCGTTCAAGCTGCCCGAACGCATCCCGGTGCGGTGTTCGGCGTGTGGCGGGTCTAGGAAACTGAGGTGCGCTTATTGCCGCGGCAGTGGCATTGGGTCGTACGGATACGCGCACTGAGTGCGTTGGTTGGGCGCTGTGCGTCCACTGTACTATATTGTAACAACTCGGAACAGTTTTGAAGTCGCACCGTGCGTTACGCGCGCTGCGCGCTGCGAATGTAACGAATTGCGCTTATCGTGAGGGCATTAAACCAAGATTATCTTTTTCGAAACCATCTTCCTCCAACAAGCTGAACAGTCGGGGGAGCGCGAGCGCTCTGCTCCGCCTTCACGACGTGATGCACAACTTGTGAAGCCGGGCGCGTAATACCGAACTCGGTACTACCGAGGAGCACTCCGCGCCTCCGCCTTACACCCGCGGTCCACGTGGGCACAGCTCACGAAAATCTCGCCAAAATGGCTCGCCATGTGTTGTGCCAGCTGTGATTGGTGCGCCTGCTCCCACCACGTGCATCTTTCGTTATCTCTCGCGCCCAACCCGCGACCCCCGCC
>JASCIV010000229.1:0-30203 GCA_030374735.1 Gracilaria caudata
CAGACATTTGTTGCAGCTGGATTGCTTGCAAGTCTGTCGAGTTCATTGGGCACTGTGGCGAATGAGAGCGTGGAACGCTTTAATTCGAAGAAGAACAGTGCTCTAGACTGAACACTGTCTTAATTCGAACGCTTGTGGTGAGCTCAGCAATGCTCCGTGTTTAATTAGAAGCTATGTAGACATACGTATTAATGTTGATCGCTATAAAGGCACCTGATTGCGGCGATTCGCAATCAGTGAAGGGGTCAGAGGGGGCACGAAGCCATCTGACCCTCAGTTTCTTGGTGCCGTATCTTCTCTTTTGGCCGTGAGTTGGCACATCTAGACAACAGTCTGCAACTTCAATCGATGACATGTTTTGGAAATAGAATGGAATGAATTCGGCTCTGCTGTTGGGTGTCTGTCTCGGGAACTTTTTCAAACGCCCTGTAATCCTTAAAGTAAGTAAGATTTGACGGCCCACAGGAGTGTAAGTCGCTGTTCGTATTCTTCTTTGGACAGCATTTCTTAAAAACTTTCCTCAAAGCTGTTGTGCAACCTTCGGGATCAACGTGGCGTATTATCGTTGCCACCCGGAGAGGTGCATCTCAACTGGTCCGAACATGACATTTTGTTCGTTGAATACTGTGACTCCGTGAAACAAGGGTAAGCTAAACGAAAGATCTTTCGCGTGCTCCCATGCGCAAAAAAGGCGCATTAGATTTTAAACGCAAAACAAGTATTCAAGAGAAGTGTATTCTTTGTGATGCATATCCATGGAGTTAGTTATAGAGTCCCTCTTTCACGACGTACCCAGAGTACCTTGTTGGTAAAGGGTACTTGAGCAAGAACAGCGCTCCTTCATGTCCCCAAAACAGAATAGGTGGAATCACCATCTCACGGTCATATTCCGATTACCTACCCCACTACCTTCGTTCTTGACTCGTTCAGATACAATGAGACCACTGTTGAAAATGGCAGAGTACTGACCAAACGTCTAACACATCAATTTCCAATTTAAGGCGTTCATTGCAGGCGTGAACAACTTTTGACGCCTGTAAACTGGAGGCAAGGGACCGTCGAGAGTTTTTTTTTTTGGCTCCGATAAACACATCAAGCGTTGAGCGTTTCCAATGCGGTAGGTGTACGGCAAGTATAATACTGTTTTGGATCTAGCTCAGTCGCAAGCAGCGGATTAGTTCTAAAACTTTTCTCAGCAAATGAGACAAAGCGTATCTTACTCCAGAAGGACCGACGAACAATCAGCTTTTCCCTTTCGATTTGTTAATCGCACTATCTTATTCTCCGGACAACTCAACAAATTATACGGGTAAACTTCTCCTTTGCTCGGTTGTAAGCAGTTTCAAAATAGTAGAAGCTGGTTTACTACATTTGTGATGTGAGAGACATACTTTTCTGATGACAGACATCGGCTTCGGGCACTATGCTGTCCGTCAAACCTTGCTTAGCACTTGGTTCTCTAATCGTTTATCTGTCAAATTGCGTTTCTACAGTTCCACAGGCGCCATGAGCCATTGTTTCCCGACAACTCTGGATCTAATATTCAACAGAAGAAGCAAAGCGCTTCTGATGAAATCAAACTCTATCGCCAAATCGTACCTCATTTGAAAGACGAAAACTCCAAAACTGCATTGAAATTACCGACAGTAAGGAGAATGAGCTGAAAGCAGGGGACAACCCTAATGCCACTGTAAGGGTGGTGATCACTACGCAAATGCACAAGTCGTCATCAGAATACAGTCGAAACTACACGTACTCGATTGTCTGTTGCTGTACGAAGACATCTGATAAGGTCGAGCCCCATTCTGACGATCATAGCCCTTCCTGTCGCAGTAGTATTCCCAAACTAAAACATTCTACGACGTTGATAATATCACAACACAAAGCTTGGTAGACAGGCAAAACAGAATGGCTTTAAGAGAAATGGACTCATATTCATCATGTAATCTTCTTTGTATGCGACAGATGTACTGCTTCAGGACGCGACTTTGGAAATGAAGCACGGGATACGTACGCCGTTCTGTACACTTCACGTTATGCGTTACGAGATACAGTAGCGCTTAGACCACGTCTGCCACACCAAGTGGTCGACATGAGAGACATCAACTTCCCAAAGCACAGGCAATCAATCTCCGCGAGCATGACAAGCAACACAGTACATTTGAAGAATGTGAAGGGGCGCGGAGCTGCATGTTTGTGAGAGGGTTGAAATGCAACCGAGAAGGTTTTACTAGTGAGCGGTACTCATGAGCGACTTTGAGCTGAAAGACGCCGTTCAACGCGTGCTTACGGATGCGCAGGCAATCTCTGTCATCCTCTCAGGATTTCTGCAGCCCTTGACGATAGAAGAGATAATTCATACTGGTTAAGCGTGCTTTGTGGATCGACAAAGTATCGGAGAGATTGGGAGATATGAGGAGATTTGTGAGTGGTTCTTTTGGGTCCTTCTCAGGCTGTATTTATTGTGCGTCGGGGCTAGCCGCGACCGTTGTCGACGGTCAGAGTTTCAGAAGGTCGTTGATTACCGTCGTTCTCTCATCCGGCAGTGAACGCCTCCCGTGAGGCCGTTCGGCGCCTGCGCCGTTCTAACTGCAGCCGTCGACATGGACGCTGTTCTACGACACTGACGACCCCGCCAGGGCCGTCAGCGCCCGTCTACCGCGGGAGTTAGAGCAGCGACCATACGCAATAAACACCGTCTTTTGCTTGCGTCTCTTGTGTCTACATGCTTGCAGAACATCTGCCGAGATCAATACTCTCCATTCTTTTCACTATCCCTTTTACACGCTTCGACGTCCGACTCGCACTGCGATGACATTTTTGTCTCACTTGCATCCACAAGCCGTTCGCATCTAGTGCATTCAAGTCTGCCACATGGTTGAGATGCTCCCCGAATGTTTGCCCCATTTAGCCGCACTGTTTCCTTTGCGTTTAGCGAAAGGCAAAGCGTATCTTTCTCACATGTTTCCACCAGACCCACATCGTAGGAATGCTTTTGACGCCTACCGAGAAGGTGAAAATCCCCAGCGTTTGTCTCTAACTGAAAAGCAGCATACATTGCCTCACAGTACTCCAAAGGCACATTCACCACTCGTGTACGAAAAAGACCAAGCAGTCGAACGTAAAATGCCATTGCACTAAGAATTGCCAGTGGTAGTGTCAACTTCCCGTCAACCACGAGATATCCAACTTCCTCAACGTCCTCCATATCCACAGGCTCTTCCACTTCTACAGGAACACCCATCGCTAACATACCGACAATTCCACCATACTGTTCATAATGAGGATATTTAGACCCAAAATCAGAATGATCTCTCATGGTAAAAACATTAAACACAAGTTTCACCATCTCAGCAAATCTCTGGATACAACCTTCACAACCGGGTTCACCGAAAGTATGAGCTCCTATTCTTATAACAGGTGCGTAAGAAAATTCATGCGTGAGGCCGTCCAAATTTCTGAATAAAGTAACCACAGCATCTCCAGACGCATCAAGAAAAACCAAACAGATTTCGTCTCCCTGTACGTAATGAAGCTGAGAATGTGCTTTTCTACAATATACATATGGATTTCCATCGGAGTCATCCATTCCCATGAAATCATCGGTGCCAGGAGAAGATCCGTCCATGGGACGAATAATGGTGGCATTTTCAAAGCGATGATTGTAATCTGAAGTGAGACCATAATTAGCTCCATAACTTTCCTCGATAGATCCGTTTTGCTTTTTGACACAACCGAAACCGTAATGAGCCTGCTCCTTTCCCACAACGCAAGGTTCAGGAAAGGAAACAAGCGAAGTATTTCCTGCGTAGCACTTTCGATCTGCTCTAAGCTTCCTCACATATCTTATGTGGGAATCAACAAAGGGACATTCTTCCAGACGATAGAATATGTCGCTAATATTCGTACTTTCACCAAAGGTACCAAAAAGGTTAGAAACGGAGGTGTTGGCAGAAATTTCAATGAGAGAAATTGGACCACCAGTAACAATAGTTTTGAAGTCATAGTCGAACGCAAACTCGGTGAACAATAAGGCCGCCAGCAAACTTGCAAAAAAACGAACTTCAATATCATTTCCTTCTTTCCACCAACGGCAGGTCCTGAGAAATCTCTCTTGAGAACTTGTGTTGTAATTTTGACTTTCTTCCCTGAAATGGCAAGACTTTGTGCCCGGAATCGATTAATTTCGGTTATCGCTGGTTCGATGAGAAGAGCCACGACGATTTCAATGACCAAGAATTTGATGACGTTTGCAACCGAGTTGTCAATCCTCACTTCCAGCTTCATTTTTTCAAGGTTGAGGGTCTTCCAAGTCGAGGTGTAGATTGGAAGGTTGAACGAACTTTGAGGACGGCAGAAAGGACATGGGGGAGCATGAAGAGGGTGGCGACAAGGTTCAGGCTTTATGTCACCAAGCTGTGTTGAGAGTGCACTTTTATAAGGAAGCTGAAGGTGGTAACAATCATTGTTGTTCTCAGTTTTGAAGCTCGCTCGGGTCGCATAGTTCTTGATATAATGCCAACAGTTGGCAGAGGTAAATAGCTCTCGCATAGGATAATTGCAAACCCCAATGAAGTAGTGTCCTGCACAGCCTCCTTACTGCTTGCAAGTAATATATTCGGTATTGCCATTTAATTGGTTGATTTACAAGGGTAATACACTCGAGAAAATACAACGGTACCTGAAGTGAGTCATGTCTTAAAGAGTGCGTTAACTACAAACCAGGAGAAGGACTTGAACCTACAACCACTGGTTTATGCAAACTATATTTGCAATGCGGAAGATGTCCGTGGAGCGCTCATTGGCTGTTCAGGCAAGTGAACACGCTGATGAATGCTTAGTAAGGTTTAAAACGATGAAAGTTGGCAATCGACAATTGCTCTTGCTCGTCGCACGCAATCTCTATCGGGCAAATGATCATGACCAGGGCCGAGGTTGACGACGAGGCTTTTTTCTTAGCCCATTCATCGCCGAGACCCGGTTTCTAACGTCCGGTTTAAGTAAATTTCCATACACTGCATAACAATGCCACCTAAGCCAGGATTCGCGCGACGGGAATGCATTCGTTCTCATGTAGCAGCGCATGCGTGATGCGGTAGACAAGGGTACAAGGGTAGGGCCGATAGAGTTCAACCCATGTCTGTGCCGCACTGCGGCACCACAGCGGCACACAGCACACGGTGTGCCGCACACCACGACAGGCGGAATGCGTTGTACAAAGGTACACTAAAAGGCGCGTGGGCTTTCTTCGGGGGATCCCTCACCCCAATACTAGTCCCGGACTCAAGCGACTTAACCTCTCCCAACCGGACGGGCTGGAACGACTTCCGCGCCCGACATGGAGAAGATACTCGGGGACGACGAAGACGGCGGCGGCGCGAGAAAAAGGGATAGATGTGAAGCAGCGTATGGACCACGGAGACCCGATTGCGTTTTGAAAGCAATGATTTCTTGAGTATAGCGAAGACAAAACTGTCGCATCCAGTGTGATTTCCGCTGCTTCAGGACCTGGTGCACTACGGTAGGGTTCGCAGCAACAGCAGTTTCATCAGCATCCTGGGCCTGTCGCACAAGTTGTTGCAGAGATGCGGGTGCAAGTTTTGCCCCATGCTGCTTTGTACCGTAGCACTGGCGACACATTGAATCGAAGCGCCGGGCGCGCCCGACACGCCGTGTCCGACAGAAACATTGCATCTTGTTGCAAAAGTCTTGGATTTTAAAAGCAACAGTGGCCTGTGACGAGCCAAACACACTGAGAACATCCAGGCATTCTTGATTCGTTGAACCATTACGAAATGGCATGCGCATGCTCCGCGTCGAATCTAGTCGTTGACAACTTGCCTTACAGGAGGGGGTATAGGTGGGGTGGCCACGATACGACTCCAACCCAGATGTTATCCGGGCCGACGTAGAATTGGCTCAGCTCAAAGTAGCGCCTAAGGCGGCACGGGCGTCACTACGTGCCGTTTTGTTTTCCGCGCCAAGACCAGAAAGCAACACACACGCAATCATTGCGCAGCTTGCCACTATGTTCAGCCGCATGGCGACGCCTTGTGTTTTACGTACGCTAAGCTGATGAGTGCAACTGGCCATGAGAGAGAGAGAGAAGTTGTTTCAGATCGAGAGCGCCTGTAAAGCGTTCTGCGAGCGGAGCGAGAGGGAACCGTCATCCGTCATGCATTTTGTCAGCTGTCTTCGAATACGCGGGCCATTCTACCGGCAACAAGGTGAGCAGATTAAGTGCGCCATGGCCGTCTTAGTTTGTTGTCTAGTTCGCGTTGAGGTTCAAGATCATCTTGAACATGATGTTGTTGTGGCAAAATGCTAATACTTAGCCGAGGTCAATAAAAAAGTGCCTTCATATGAAGTTAAGCCGACTACTAAGATGGCTTAGGATTACATGCACTGACGGCTTGCGTTCCTAAGGCGTTTAGTTACAGTTGTACTCGCAGAGGGCGAAGAGGCAAGATGGTGCACAGCACTAGGCTCGTAAAGAAAGGACTCTAGGGCTGAGTAGCAGCAGCAGACCGTAACAGTGGTTGTGTACGTGTGTTGGTCCCTTTGAAACACCATATCGATCGCCTTTTGGTCGGTGTTTTCCGTCGTTGGCGGTGCGGCGAAGCATTTGTGGTGTTGTCAACGTTTACCCGACAGCGCTACGGTGTGTTAAGTTAGCTCGCATTGTGGATTGTAGTACATTCTCTCCGGGGATTCAAAAATGAGCGGCAGTGACGGTTACGAGGTACATTCTTTCACGCTGAAGCATCTGTTGTTCTCACACACCTTGCTCTGAAAACAGACGCGTCGCGGAGGTTGCCGTTGTTGAAAGCGATGCTGACGAGAGCCGCTGTGAAATCCGAAGCCACGACCGCCGCCGCCACCGCCGCCTCCAAACGCGCCGCCAAACATATCCGCAAATATGTTGGCGTCAAAATCTGCAAAACCGCCGCCAAAAGAAGCATGATGATGGCCGCCACCAAAGCCGTGGTTATGGTGAAAGCCGCCGCCTCCACCGGACGCACCGTTCTGCAGCCCTTCTTCGCCGAACTGGTCGTACTGACGTCGTTTTTGGTCATCTGACAATACCTCGTATGCGGTTGATATTTGCTTGAACTTCTTCTCGTACTTCTTGTTTCCTGGATGCTTGTCTGGATGATACATCTTTGCTAATTGTCGGTACGACTTCTTTATGACGCTTGTTGATGCGTCGCGTGGAACACCCAAAAGGTCGTAGTAGTCACGTCCGGCATGCGCTGAATGCACTGTCGTTAATACAAGCAATAGCGCGAGTTTGACGAAGAGTGAAGGAGACGCCGACATGTTTCCTGTGCGCGTCGGATGCGGGTGGAAGCGGGAGTTCGCTGTGCGACGCGAGAGGCGGAGGTGCGGAGGAGACGGCGGTTGGCGATGTTATGTGTGTTGATGAGCCGTGTGAGGTGTCGCGTCGACCCATCAATCTCTTTTGGGGAGCATTGACCAATCGCAACACAGCGTCAACGCGTACGCGTAGCTTTGGATTGAGCGCAGCCATCTCAGCGGCCAATAGCAGCGGGCGGCGCAAGAGACTCGTACCGTGGGGCAACGGCAGCTGATTGGTGCTGCTGCAAACTGTCACGTGGAGCATTTCTCGCACGCTATGCGTTTACCTTCGCCGTGCAACCTCTCTCGCCGCGCGCGCGATGATTGCCGCGCCGCCATCTCCGCGCCGACTGTCGTAAGCTTGCGGCTCGCGCCCGCCGCACATGCAATGCAGCTACGTGGTCGGCGACGCAGTGCAATGCGCGAGCGTAGCTTGACGCGTCTCCGACTCGCCGCGCCCGCCTTCTTGGCCGCTTGAGTGCGCCCCGAAACGTACACATTGCGCTCCGCTTCGGGAAACCGCAATTCACGCAGCGAGCAACGCAGAACCATGTCATGCGAAACAAACCTCTCTTCCGCTGAGCGAGGCGCCGCCCCAACCACTACATAAGCGCTGCCGCCTTGCCTCCAGCTCTTCAGTCTCTCCCTCTTCCCCCGCCCAGCCGCCCATCGTCTCTATCATTGAACCATCTCTTCTCTTGCGCTTCTTGTGTGCTTCTTGTGTGCTTCTTGTGTACAGTTTTCTTTCTTTCTTGCGTCTATCCTCCTGCCTGCCTCAACACATCGACCGTTTCGCCCATTTTTGCATCCGTTCGTCGAACACATCGCCTCGGCATCCTATATTCTCAAAGAGCGCTGAAGCGTCCGTTTATTCGTTTTCGTATTCCAAACTTTGGCTACTCTCGAAACGCTCGCGCTCACACCGCTCAAGCCTTAGATTTCGTTGCTTGTGTGCACACCCAATCTCCACCTTGGATTGCGTTTCTCTCTCAAGGTTCTTGCATTCACCTGAAGCTCGGGACTAGATACACACACGCCCACGTCCTAATCGGCTGTGGTATCAACTCAACTTTGCAAGCTTGAAACCTTCCCCCCATCCTTATCCCCTACCCCCTTCCTCCAACCCCCCTTCGCTGTTCCAATACCTCAACCCAAAGTCTGCCGCCCAGCCTTGCATAACCATGTTCCGCAAGTTCTACGACCAACTTTTCGCACGTACCTTTTTCGCAAGAAGTGCTGCAAAGTCCGTCACCGGCAGAATGCACCAGGCCGATGGAATTCCAAATCAAGACAGCTCCTTCGTGTTAAACTCCCCCGACAGTCAACCGCGTCAAAGCCGCAAGTTACGCAGAAGCCCTGGGGGAGTACGAGGTCTGTTCGCCATTGGTGTGTTCGACGGGCACGGTCCGCAGGGACATGACGCAAGTGCCCTGGCCGCTGAACGTATGCGATTTGCTCTCAGTCGCATTTCAGATGACCAGAAGAATATGTCTCTGGAAGACACTTTGAAACTGGCTTTCACAGAGACAATATCGGCGTTGAATTCTGCCCCTTGCAGTGAGAGCAGCGGAACCACTGGATCGGTGGTCGTTGTGAGGAACGATGATGTCGTGGTGGCCAATGTGGGCGATTCGGCCGTTTACTGTGTGTCTCGATCGAAGTGGACTCGCCGTCCTCGAGTGCACTACGTCAGCCCGATGCACAGGCCTACGAATCCTGCCGAAGCTGAGCGTATCAAGCTGTGCGGCGGACGAGTTCAAGACGGCTATGTCGTCAATGAATGTGCCACGCAGGTAAGTGATCTTGTCGTACTTCCCACCCTCCCCCAGTGTGAAGTGTTTGCGCTAACGTTTCGTGAACATCTCCTTTTTTGTGTTTTTTTTTCTTGTGCGAAGGGAATCGGAGTCAGCCGAACTATTGGAGATCGTGACATGCGTCAGCACGGGTGCGTGCCAGACCCGACGTATTACAGCTTCAAGTTGCAGAGAAGGGATTACGCGTTCGTCATAGCTTCTGATGGACTTTGGGATGTACCTGAACTGGACGGCGAAAAAGTCGTTATGACAGCAACCAGCGGCATTGGCACCACCCCTCAACAGGTTTGTGCGCGATTGCAAAAGACGGCCAAGGTCCAGCAAGGCCCCTCTGATGACTGCACCGTCGCTTGCATGATAGTGATCTAGAGCCATGTGTATCTTGTAACGTTTTCTTTTGAACCGCTGTTCTGTCTTTGGTAAACGGATGGGCAGTTTCTTGTTCCTTCTGCAGTTTGTGGGATCGGGTCTCGTTCATGAGCTTCTGAGCTTGCGGTGAAGTTTTTCCAGTTTGGTGGTGCGTGCACTATCAACCACGTGCGGAGAATAGGTTTTGTTATTGTTGCATTGAATCGAGCATTGCAAGGGTCATGGAAGAACAGTATGTAATTTACCAACGTGTTCGGCAGCAGTGAAAGTTGGCATCATCTGTTTTGATGACGGCTCGTGACGAAAAGAACGAACTAGGTTACGGGTATTTTTGTCTCAGTTCTCGACTTTCGTTAGATGGTGAGGGAAAGTCATGCAAAACGGGGTTGAATAACGCTCAGTTGACTTCTACCTGTGAAGATCTTGAAGTATAAACTCCCTGTTTACGGGAGAGACGATGAACATTTTCGTGTTTCAATGACATGAATGCGTAAGAATAATCGTTCGCTGGGAAAGATAATAGTGCAAAAGCAGCTAGGCTCAACAGCGTCGGCTACTGCCCAAACTATAAACTACCGCATTAACTTTTTCGCTCTTCTAAGGTGCTATCTGCTTTCTCATGGATCCTTGCATTGAGCATCACTACCCGTGGCCCAAGCACAGCGGGCAAAGGACTTACCACGGAATTCCTCGTGCTGTAGCCAGCTCATGAGATGAAGAAGCGTGCAAACACGATAAGGTGACGCTCTGTATCCACACGTCACTTTAGAACACGAGAGATTCTCTTGGCTAATCATGATCCTGATGATAATGCGTTTGAGTCAACATCAAAAGGAGAGATGTTCGCAAGTGTTCCTCACACAAGCGGAAACACTGTCAGAGACATTATCTATTCTTTATTATGGGGCGCGCACATTAATTTCTCGTAAGAAAATGGGGTTCTTCAGTCAACTGCTGCCCCAACGAGCCACAAAAGCGTCTTCCAGAAACTTAGCCCCTGTTTGAAACATAATTAGACTCTCTCACAAAAAGTTCTTGGCCTTCCCAAAGATATTTTTCGTTGAAGGTTTGCCTCAGATTTCTAACAGAAAGCTGGTGTCCACACTAAAGGAGGGATGAAGAAGTTGTTCGTTGAGGCTTGATAACACATCTATGTATATCAGTTTATATTTCCAGGAAGGTCTCTGCTCAAGCCGTTCAAAATTTAGCTTTCTTCTGCCAGGAACGTGTTGAACCTGACATCTCATGTTCCCCAAGAACTGTAGAAAACAAAGACAAAGAATCGTTTCGTGATCCCCTTCAGATTCCCCCCTAATTCTTTATCAAAGATATGATGGCATAAATACATCTAAGCAGCGTAATAACCGTATCCCATAACAAGCATCATGATGTAGTGTAGCTTTATATAGTACACTGTCACTCGACGACATTAAAAGCATCATCATTTGGGCAACTGTCCTCCTTGGGAGTGAGTCCATCAGAAATTCCCACATCTACAATGTCTGAAATTCTTTCCACACGTTCCTGGGAATGATACATGCATTGAAGCCTTTGTACCTCACTTGGTAGATGGATATATGCAGCTGTGAAATACGAGGGTGTTGTCGTCAAATACGAGCTTCTTTTGCCACTTGCGATGCCCTCAAGGGCTCTGATTAAACATTCAGGGTTTGATTACGATGACGACACGCGCCGAGTTTGTTCCACAAATCCACATTTGTCACAAGTGCGTTTGCTCTGATCGCCGAAGTATTCGGAAATTATTGGAGGCAAGTCCTTGACAAGATTGGCACAGAAGAACTCCTTTCTATGCAACAGATTTCTACATGCAGCATTCTGGCAGTACCACTGAAGCGCATCTATTTCTCCAGCACGTCGCTCTCTTTCAACGACTATTCCAATAGAATTAGGCTTTCGTTGTGGGGAGTGCGGAATGTTGGGAGGAAGACAAAACACATCTCCAGCAGATATTGGAATGTCGTAGAACTCTCCGTTGTCCACCACGCGAAGAACCATTTCTCCTTCCAATTGATAGAACCACTCTTCCCCTTCTTCTACATGATAATCTGTTCGAGCATTTGGTCCAGCCACTACCATTACTTTGAATTCTCCATCACAGAGTAGTTTATTTCCAACTGGAGGTTTTAACAGGTGGCGATTCTCATCCAACCACTTTTGAAGATTGAAGGCTTGGAACCGACCCATTGACTTGCAGGAATTGAATTCAGGTAGAACCTGTCAAAATTTATTCCAGTTTCTCCCTGGGGTACCGACGAATAAAGCAGTTCTGTATCCCTCCAGTTGAGAGAAAGAATGAAATCCCCCACTTGGGCGGTGGCGAAGTGTTCCCAGGGGGAGACTTGTAAAAGGACTTCCGCGTAGGTGATCTCCAAACTTTTTCGCCCTCAGAAGCTTCAGTATTTATATTTAAAATAAGAATATAAGAAAAAAGCGATCACCAGCCATGAGCGACAGATCCGGCTACATGGACACCGGCGGGCCAACGCCCGTGTCCCAATTTCGCCGAGTTCGCACCACAGACAACTAGTCGTTCTTTGGACCTCGTTCACTCCTGAAGTGGAGTTGGTTTAGTTCAAACAGTGAAGATCCGTGTTCAAGTTGTCGCAAATACGAAATGGCAGGACTCGGTGGCATTGGGGGCTTTGGGGGCCTGGGGGGCATGAACTCTCAAGCTCAACAACAACAGGAACAAATGAGATTCATGGAAATGATGCAGGAGATGCAGGTTGCGGACTCGCTGAGAATGTACAATGAGCTAGTTCAGAAATGCTTCGGTCATTGCGTAGAGAACTTTCGATCAAGAAAGCTTGATGGCAAAGAGGTTTGTTCCTTACTCATATCTGCGAACAGTAACACACTCGACTTGAAAAGAGTCCCTAACTTACAGTTTTGTTCCATGTTTTCTACGAATGAGCAGGAAGCATGCATCGTTCGCTGCTGCCAAAAGTTTTTGAAGTTCACACAAAGAGCGACACAGCGCTTTCAAGAGCATCAACAAGAAATGGCGGAAGAGGCAGCTAAAGCGCAGCAAGGCAAGTGACCGTGAGCTTGTTCATACATTTCTATAAATGATCAACGCGATTATGCCCCATCCACAGATATGCACACAGGGACAGGTAGGTTGGGAATCCCAGCGATTCCCAGCGAAAAAGTGCATGAGAAACGGATCTCACCGCGTTTGACTGTAACTCTTGAGTTCGGTTGTAGCTATGTGAGCAGCGTTTCAGCGTGGCCATAGTGCGACCACTGCACAAAAGTTCCGGTCATTGCTAATCGCAGCCAGGTTCTTTAGGATATTCACTCCTTTGCATATCTACATGCTCTGCGGAGATGTCTTACGCTGCAGAAAAAGGTCATCCTTTGTTGACGTAAACCATAACGCTTCATGTCTGAGAACAAGCATACTATCTAGAAAGCAAGATCCCGTTGTCACCGTTTGGTTTTAAACTTACAAATGGGGACAAAGTGCAGCGTTCAGCTTTGGAGTTTGGACGGCAAGCTTCACGGATTTCGCAATACGCTAGAATTACAAGGGTACGCCGGTGCCAAGGTGTACGCGTGACAACTGTCACCCGAGGTGAAATGACGCATGTGGAGATGCCTTTGAAGTCATCGACTGTTGAGAGCGTCACTTTGCGCAACAGTCTGCACCGGTAAAACCTTTTTAGCACCTCCTGTGTATGGATTCGCATTCCGAAAGCATGCGTATCCTTCTCTGTTCTGGTGGAGGCACAGCATCCTTGTGCACATATATGAGAGTTGGTCTTTACTAGTCCCTTCTAGAAGTACAGGTAGTTGCTTGAAGCTAAGGTTAGGGTTGCCCTTATACATTTTGTCCCCCTGAGTTGGATTCCTCTGGCCGAACTCAAGTCCAATGAAGCCTGCCGATATCGAAATTCGTGCGAGGTGGGTGCTTCCCATTGCACCTGACGAGAATGTCGCTCTCTATCAGTACTCTGTCATCGTGAGCGAGGGCAGGATTTTGGATATACTTCCATCCCAAGAAGTGCATGAGAAGTACAACCCCTCGGAGTGCGTGGAACGACCGAACAGCATAGTGCTACCTGGCCTTATCAATGCTCACACTCATTCCGGTATGACCGTAATGAGAGGTCGTGCGGATGACCAACCCCTCTTGAAATGGCTCCATGAGACTGTCTGGCCCATAGAACAAGCAATGGCGTGTGAGGAGGAATTTTGTGAAGATGGAGCACTCTTGGCTGCGGCTGAAATGATCCGCGGCGGAGTTACTTGTTTTTCAGATATGTATTTCTTCCCAGGCGCAGGCGCGAAGGCCGCCCTCAGAGCTGGCATACGGGCCGTGATCGGAATTGTTTTCCTACAGTTTCCATCTGGATACGCATCGAGCGTAGAAGAATATGAATCTCGAGGAGAAGAGACCATGATGCGCTTCAAAGATGAGCCCTTGATACACTTCACATATGCACCCCACGCTCCCTACACAGTGCCGTCAACCACATGGCTGCGACTTGGACATCTTTCACGTGAGAAAGGAATCCCGATCCACACCCATCTGCATGAAACAACAGACGAATGTACTGCAAGTCTAGCGTTGGACAGAACTAATCCTGCTTGCCATACCAGTGAGGAAAACTGCCATCCCATAGAAGATTTCAATCGGAAAGGAATTCTGGGGCCCAACTTCATTGGTGCGCACATGGTTCATCTAACAGATGATGAGATTGCTCTATGTGCAGAGAAAGGTGTACATGTTGCCCACTGCCCTACTTCAAACGCCAAGCTCGCCTCTGGATTCTGTCCTGTCCATAAGCTAATCAAAGCTGGGATAAATGTTGCACTAGGGACAGATTCGGCCTGCAGCAATAACTCTCTGGATATGCTGTCAGAAATGAAAATGGCCGCGTTGCTAACAAAGTGCGTAGCAGGCGATCCCACACTCATTCCAGCACCTATGGCTATCCGCATGGCGACAATAAATGGCGCGCGTGCATTTGGACTTGAGAGCATAACTGGAAGTCTAGAAATAGGAAAGTCAGCTGATCTTATTTGTATTGATGTGGAAACTCATGCGGGGAATACTCCAGTTTATGATCCTCACTCGGCTGTTGTTTACGCCGCTTCTCGTGAAGACGTAACAGATGTTATGGTCGCGGGTAATTTCCTCCTGAAAAACAAGTTACACTGTACTTTGGACTTGGGTGATGTGTTACGTCGAGCAAATCACTGGAGAACAAGAATTATCAAAGATATTCCGCTTAACTGAGAAAGGTGCTGTCTTCCAGTTCTGTAGAAAAGTAACAGTGCGACCGAGCCATTAGGTTAGAATATGACGGGAGGAACAATGACCCTTGTTCATATTTGCATGACGATGCGGAGAAAGAAACTGCCGCAGACTTTCTGACCCATCGATGTCTTCTGGGCCATTGAGGAAGCTGAGTCCAGTCGATTCCCTTGGGATTTCCGTACGTAAACCCCATGCTCACTTCTATTGGAATTTCTTGCAGAGGCCCGATGGTTTAGTTTGGAAAGCAAACTCGAGAAAAGCAGCCGCATTCCAGACGGCTCGCGCAGAAATTCGATTGCTTTCAACGCCTCCACGGGTACTGGTGACAAGCATTTAGTATAGTACCAGTGTCCAACGGTCTACTGCTGCCCAGTATATCCTTCAGATATGTGCATGATCCAGAACTTGCTGTGTGCACTTTGCATACTTCAAAGTGATAATGCATGAGATTAAGCAGGAGACAAAGCGGAGGTATACAGAAAACGAAACACTGATATGTTCTGGCGAAAGAGTCTTTGGAGGTCTTTAGGAGTGTTTGCCACCATGGAATGGAATATCTCGTCCGATGTGGCTTATGTTGCTCTCCCTCCATCATATATAGGAAGAGTTCACATTTCGAGATATCTTGCGCAAATGTAGATTTCGATAGAAAGTTCGGGCTGAATCTCAAACACTTCGACGAACGAATCGATGAAAGAGGAGTTTCCAGTGTCCCTACCACATGTCACAGGGCCAGTTCCCCCTCTGCTTCGAAAACGGGGAATGTAATAAAAGTACTGGCATATGCGTTCAAGCACCCTTCCCTTCACATGGGGTAGATGCACAACTCGCGTTCTCGACTCCTTAAAGGAACTATTCATCATTGTTTGAATCACAGCAGAAACCATTGCGTACTTCGCTTCAACTGTAAACTCAAATCCGTCTCCTGAGACAAGCCTGATAAGTCCCTCAGGGACTGCCTTTTCTTCAGCTTGATTCATCCGGGTTGTTGTCGATCTAGCTCCTTCCCCAAAAGATACAAAACCTTCGCTTTGCTTCGAGACCAAACGATACGGTAGGTGGTTTGCACGATGCTATCTCAATAATCGCAACAAGAATTTGGCGAGAGGGCTGGACAGCCTTTTCTAATTGCAAGAACCAAAACAAAAGAAAACCTTAGCACTCCATTTACCAGGTGCCTGTACCCTTCGTGCAACCCCTAGGGCTACTGTTGTAACAGGTAAGGCTCACACATTTGTCTTGACATTTTTATCGCACCAAGGTTCAACTGCGACAGTCGTCGTTCGTTGGATGCACCCCTAGAGCTAGTGTGCCAATAAATGAGAGAGGGAGAGCTAGAGGTGGTGTGCGAAGATAACGCAAACCCCCTACGTATATGCAAAACATTTTTTGACTATCCCGAAGACGCAGGATACATGCAAGCCCCGCTTCTCACTTGACAACTGCCTTCTGGTCTTCCCGTTGACGGGATCCGCGCATAGGTTCGCATTGAAAGAGTATCATATATGACGATCCTCGGTAAGATGCCGTGAGTTCGACGGCTCTGCTTTCGACCCTCAACTAGGGGGCTTTATTCGTCACGGCGTGCAACACAAGTGGCAGACGGCAACTCGTTATTATTGTAAGATAACGTATTGACATTATCGCCACTGATAACTACCAGAAGTGTACTTCGCCTGGTTTGCGACTCCAAGTTAGCTATCTGCCACACTTCAGGTCTCATAATTGTGACGGACATCTTTAGATCGGACCGGTAGGCTTCTTCACCTTCTTCGCCTCCTTCGCCTTCTTCGCCAAGTTGCATTTCGATTGCCTTCCAAGATCAATTATCGTTGGCAATAGGGGAAATCCCGGAAACCAGGAAGCTTTGCATCGCAGTATGATAGCGCGACGAACTATGACGATTCTGTCGCGTCAGAGCGTGAGTCGCAACCGCTGTTCCCTGGATAACGTAACACTCGCCCGTTACAAGCACTCGTATTCTTCTCGGAGCACAGCCCTTCTTGAATCTAAGTATGGAACAGTTCATCTCTTAGGTACAATGCATATAGCAGAAGCATCTGCAGATGCGACTCGTAATCTTATTACCCGCGAGTATGAGAAAGGCACTTTGGGTGCCGTCTTCCTTGAACTTGATCAAGACCGTTTTGACCGCCTGAAGAAAGCATCTTCCACACCAGACGAATCACTTCTTTCACATGCTCTTAAAATACTTTCCAGTCGTAAAAGGCCTCTCGCTGGGCTTATGGAATTGGGTATTGGTAGTATCTACCGTGCTTTGCATCGCTTAGGCTTCGCTAGCGGTGTGGATTTTAAGGCCGCTATCCAAACCGCTGAGGATCGTGAAGTACCCATAGTCCTCGGCGATCAGGAACTGCGAACAACAATGCGCCGCCTTGGAGAAGGACTTCGGAGTGATTTCGATTTACAGCGAATGATGGCCATTCTCATGGCCCGCTCGAATTCACAGACCCCTGAGTCTCCATTGGAACGTAAATTGGGGGAAGCCTTCCATGCTATGGCGTCAGGAGACGTTACTACAGGTCAAGCTAAATTGGCAGAACTCATCGATCACGATACGGTGCACCAACTTCTAGAACCCATGCGCATATTCACACCGAATGTAGCCCGTGCAATGCTGTACGAACGCGATGTCATAATGGCAGAGAACTTGATCAAAGCAGCAAAAGATTTACCGAAGGAGAAGAATGTGATTGTCGGAATTGTAGGTTTGGCTCATATTGAAGGTATCGCGGACGAATGGGATTTGCAGACAGAAAATGTGGAGCAGGTGTAACAAATCAGAAGAAACTACCGGAAGGATTTTGTTTTATGTTTGTGACGCAGATACTGATCCCAGAACCTTTCAATGTTCAAAATGATTCTCCTCGAAAGATCTTTGGACTTTGTCAAGTCCATCTTCAATCTTTTCGGCCCTTTTCAAGGGCTAGTGTCGTCTTACTTCTTGAACAATTTCAAACAGATCAGTTGTTGTTCACTGTTTAACGGTGCCAAGGTCCTTTGATATCATTTGTGGACACGCCATTTCTGCACCGCTGCAGTGGTTGCGATGCATTTCCCTAGTTTGTACTTTCTGCTTTCGTTTCGATTTATCCTGTTTAGTATCGTGAATATCCATTATGGCCTTTCAGCTTGACATGCGATGGCTAATTTCTTGTGCTAATCTTGCGATTACGGTAAATGTTTCCGTAGAGTCTACGGCGCAGACTACGCTCAGCGCATGGCATGCAAAATGGCAAGGACAAGCGAGCATGTCTCGTTCACGCGATGTGCCTTCCTCCCATTTAAATTTCATCGGTCGGAGAAATGAGTTCACAATCGGGACTTCCGACATGTGCGCGTTCCTCTGTTGTGAAGATTTCTAACAATGAATTCAGTTATCGCTTCACAGGCTAGGGGCATTGCCCTAGAAGAATCAGTAAGGCGTCAAAAACAGAGCGTCATTAACCTCAAAGCCCCTTTTCTTTGTACATTCAAGGATGTCAAAGATGTTGACAACATACACACCGATGGAGATGCTCCTGGTTTGCAGCTCTGGTTTTTGGCCTCCATTGGAGATCTAGCTGCGTATTCGCTTTGCTCGTATGACGGATCGGATCAAAGACAGGAAAACCACGAGAGGCGAATTGCACGCGCAGTAACGATCACCAACAAGCGCGCTGTTTTTGTCGTATCTTGTTCCGTCCACGATTCGAATTCAGTCTGAAAAATCTCTAGCAATCTTCTAACAGAGGCTGTTGCAGCCCCCTGGTGATGTGCCTTTGTACGAAACAGCAAAGGACGAGACAAGGAATGGTCTTGAGGTCATTTGAATGTAATCTGTGGTCATTGATATACCCCGCCTGCACTCAGTCTGACGACGCGAATTTGCCTATGGTTCACATTTCATCCATTTGCTTCATGGGATGATATCGAAATCCAGCTTCTGTTCTACCTCCGTATTCATGCATCAAAGAAAATGACGCAGGGGCTCGGCTTCCATCGAGGCCTGAAGTTATGTTTCTCGTACGTAGCTTCTTACTCTTCAACCCACTCCAGAACACCCGAGGCATGCAACCGTCATCCACTCTTGTTGAGAAACAAGCCCGTACTTGGACTACCACGGGGGTGCAATGCGTTTCGGACACACAGGCGGTGTTCCATATATGTTGCAGATAGCGGAAGAATTGGACGCAGACCTATCTCAGCTGCGAATAGGTCGCTAACGTCTCCGAAAATCCCCACTATTGAACCTGAGCCTGCAGGAGGGAAAGGGCCACTCAGTGCGGAGTTTCTTGCTTTATCTGGGACCCTCGCAACATTGGTAGGGCTAACGCTTATTCTTCCTTTGCTTTCAGGGCACTTTTCAAAGTTAAATGTCGGTGGAGGAGTGTCGAAAGCGATCTTCGTTGGCCTATCATCATTTGCTTATGGAACTCTCCTATCCAGATTTGATTTATCGAAAGCTGGAAGTGTGAAGTTGACCCTCGTGTTCAGTCTTCTAACTCGTTTCATATGTTCTCCAATTCTGTCGCATTCCGTTGCAATCGCGGGATATGCCTTATTCAAGCTTAGCAGTGCAAAAACTGCTGCGGCAGCCGCGGCCGCGGCAGCCGCCGCAGTCAGCGACCCTGTCACAGTCAAGGCAACTGCAGAGAGTCTGTCGTTGCCAGCTGGAGTGCTTTCATCTCTGTTCTTGCTTTCAACAACGCCTGTGGGCTTTTCGCCTTCGGCTGCAATGCTTTCCATGCATATTCACACTACCCTGTTCGCCATTCTTTCGGCCCTCACTCTGATTCTATTCCCGCTTCTACCGTGCATCTCACATGTAGTGAGCGTGTGGGCGCATCGTTCAGTGTTTTTAAACATTGGAGGAATCTTACCACAGGTTGCTCCTCCTCCGAATATATTGATATTGCTGCTTACAACTACGCTACCATTTCTAACGGGATTATTAATCAACAAGATAGTGTCCAAGCGCATAGGAGCAGGATCTGGTTTGATAGCAATGCCACTGGCTTGGGTATCTTCTCTCCTGCTGTTGGCTTCCGCGGTGCAAGATGTCGTCCAAGGCAGCATTACAGGCCTGCTTGGTAGCATAGGACTGAGTGGTGGAGTCGCGATAATGATGTGGCTTTTAGGTCGTGGATTAGGTTCCGTGCTGCTTCTAGACGAGCGCGCCAAACGGACACTTGTCTTGTATCTATGTACTCAGGGCGCTGTGGTCGGAATAGGTGTTGCGCCTCCTGGTTTTTCTTCCGCCCCACACGTAGCATCAGCGCTGGTAGGCCTCATTCTTTCGTTTTGCATGGCTCAGATTTGGAGCCACGTCGTCATTCGAAGGAGCAGAGATATCATTTTGTAGCGGATGATCGTAGGGTTTGCTTCCGTGAAGATGCTGTTCGAGAAGTGGAACTTGTACCTTTCGAAGCCCACCATTTCGCTGCCCCTTTGTTCAGTACATCTTTCTTCTTCTTTGAAGGTGTTGTGTTCCCGGCCCGTGATGACTTTCGCTTCCCACTGGAGTGTGGCATATGTGCTGCAATGCTGTTTTCCTTGGCGTCGTTCATCATAATGGACATGGCCATCTCAGCTGGAGACTCGGTAACACACGGCCCCTGTCGGACAGGCATCTGAGCTCCCAAGGCATTTCGGAAAATGGAAGTCCACTTCTCATTCAAATACTGGCATAGGATGTCCGAGGCATGTTCGGCGTTAATACGAGGGTGTTGAGACAGCAGATGATGTTTGTGCAAAATCCAGGACAGGGCCTTCTCCTTGTTTAGTCGATAGAATGACTCGTCTCCCGCAACCTTGGAGTCACAAAGGAGAGACACTTGTTGCTCGGAACTGAGACCTCTTAAATTCAGTCCATCTTCTGTTGTGCAAAGAGCATTCAGTGGTTGAAATACGCCCGTTTTTGCAGATTTGCTGTTGCAGTCCATAACAATAAGAATGGCGAAAAGGGGATCTACTTTGGTGACGAATGTGATATTGCCATTACTACAGAACTTTGGTACAAGTGCTGAATCCTGTGGAACAAAGACCCACGAACCATGTGTGTGAGCGAATTTGACGAGTTCCACTACCATCATAGAGCGTTTGTTGTCACCGGCGATATACAGTGGGATAATCTTATCTCCTTCCTCCAAAAATAACTTGATTGGCTTGATGGAGATAGGTCGGAGATTTGTGTTCGTCGTTGAAATGTACGACAAATCTTTGGGGAGAACAACCAACCCCGATTTCTGATGTGTAGATGTCATGATTTGGAAGGAGTCGGGATATGTATGCGAAAAGGAGATGGGGAGGGAGGAACAAGAAGCCAAGGAATAGAGCAAAGTCGCGTGATGGAGAAGGGGAGCAGTATCTATGTCTGAATTCGAAGAAAAACTGGTGCAAACGGGGTTTTGTAAGCAGAATTCATGTGCGAGCCGAGAAAGAAATGTGCAGAGGCCTACCAGCAAGCATGAGCTAAAGGAACAAAGCGCGAAAGCAAAACAGGAGAGAGAGAGATATGTGTACCGTTGATGTCTCTGAACTTGTTTTACGACGAGACGATTGGCGTTGCAAAGGGATTCTAGACACACAAGGCACTGCAAAATGCGACAGGAGCACGGAAGTACAGGCTGGGAGCACGAGAGCTTCTTAGCATTTGATGCAAGTACCTCTGTACGAAAGTTCCTTTGTACCTCTGCACCAGACATGCAAGGATAAGTTATCCTATCCTTTCAGGGTAATGTGATGTGAACAAGCAAATCATCGTCATGCTGTGAAGCATATACAGTATCTTTTACAGGGTCATTCAGGCAATGCGAGGTTGCACCTCTTCATTTCCCGCCAAATCGCAGAATTCAACAAAAAATGGCGGTCAACTGGTCAAGGGTCGCGAGTTACAAAGGTAGACCCTGTTCTGCTCGTACGACGGTTGAGAACAGGAGCCCAAATGAGGTGCATGCAATCGCGGTCCATCTCTTGATTCGAGGCAAAGAACTCCTTTGCGTGTGGTACTACCTCGGTGCCAAGAAGAGAACCGTCCAATTGGGTCAGCGCGCATCGTGACGGTTAACAGGAACGGCGAAGATCCACGTAGATGTCGCCGTTAGTAAGGAGCAGTTTCAATGCGCACATCCTGTCTCGCAAACGGGTATCAAGTACACCTTGCGACCTTCGGTTATGACATTGTAGTGGCCGTGGGTTCGAATCCTGTCCCAGACGATTCACTTCGAATGGATATCAATGATCTTCACGCAATTCCAAAGGCTCCTAACTCGTTAGTCTCGTTTCTTTTAACCTGCTGTCTGTCACGGTGCCTTGTCCAATTCGTTCATTATCTTTTTCTCACCACACCTGAAGCGGATATGGCAGGCGTCTCTAAGAAATTTGAAGTCCACGATAATCTGCTGTTGTGCAACTGCCTTCAAAGGGCGACTTCATCTCACAACCGTCCAGTAGTTGCAATTAGGACGGAAGCTCTTCATTTCGTTACGAAAATAGCAAACTTTGTCACCTAGACTCGACCGCTCAACAATTATCCTTCTTAGATCCAGTTGCTCATGCAAACCAATGCAGAGTTTCTATATGGTATATAAGGACACCATTCGAACAAGCTATCGCTCACAGGCCCGGGCAGTTCTTTGGATCTTAGCAGAACGCACTCGTCAAACACAGAGCAACCCCTGTTGATACAGTTCAATAATGGGCTTCTTTTCATTGTCTTGCACCTTGTTATCGGTGTTTTTTATCGCCGTGAGTGCCCAGGTTTCCAGTCCATCACCCTGTATTTACAACAGTACTCATTGTGCCTGCTCTCAGGTTCCAGCTCCAGGTAAATGTTTGCGTACTGTATCGGACGGCATGTGTTCGGTTGAACAATGCAGTCAGGCCGGAATGACTTGCGACTGTACTGGGACGAACCTGTGTACAATTGAGACGTGCTCCTATAGTACGGCTGCTAATGGAAGTCTCCCCAGCGTTTTGGAACTCGGTGCGACTGTACCCTGCATCATGAGTCAAAACAACGTGCAGTGCGTGCGAAATGTGGGAGAAGTGCCAGTTGTGGAATTGCCAGCGCAACCTGTGGAATACCGCCAGCTCCAATTTGGACCAGCCTCTGTTCAACACATGTACAATGTATCTGCATTCGTAGACACTGAAAATGTCATCTCTCCGGACGTCAGCATGCATGGGCGCTGGCCAACTTATTTGCGTCTGCGGAACCGATTTATTCATGTGCGGGTGTATGAGAATGCAGAAAGGACTGAAACATTCTTGTGCGCCATCTACAATGGATATCATCTGCCATCAGACGGGCTTGGACTAGGTTCCACCTCGGTTGAGATAGAGGCTCTCAACGGGCAGACATTGTCATGGAGGGCGTGCGATGACACAGGGGAATGCAATGGAGGTCCAGGAACTGTTTTGAATGGAAGTCATGCGTATGTGGATAATCTGTCTGATGGATGGTGCGTTACGCCATTGGAGAGGAACGGTAATGGCATTCGCGTTACATTCACGGATGTGACCGCGATGTATGGCATTGAAATCCAGACTCCTGATGCCCAGTTCGAGTATCTGTGGGCTGATCCACCGCAGCATGGCATGACTGGAGTGGTGGATGCGAACGGTTTTAGTGTGGGCGGATCTGCATCATTCACCATTAATCTGAATGGAATTGTAGTGCCCTAAGTAGAGAGTTGTCTCTGTTTTCTTGGTTATTTGTACAACTAATATAGTGCAAGCACCCTCAGCTCACTCGAATGAGAGCCGCCTTTGTCTGTTTGGCAATGATGTAGAAGAACACTCTTAAATTCTTGTCTGCTTTGTTCCAATGATAAGAAATCATCTCCCCCGCCACGTGAGGAATTATGATTTTCGCAAGTTCAGACGTCTGAAGGCTCACAAGGATGGCCCTTTAGGCTTACGTTCTCATAAACAGAAGAAGGATAGCCCTCATCCCTCTTACGCCTACTGGACGTCATTTCTGAGTGAAGCACAAACGAGCTTTCTACAAGCAATAGATTGCTCAATTTCCAGCACCTTGTGGTTCTTGTTGCAGAAGAAACAGGAGTTTCGTGTTGAGGGCGAATCTTAAAATGACGGGCTCATAAAAAGAAGAACATGACGGAGAATAAAGAGTGCAACGGATTCTTGAATTATTCCAGGAATAGCTTTGCTTCCCTGTCGAACAAAACGTGCCACTTCTGCGACGCTGTCCTTGATAGCCGCTAGATCGGTCTAAAGTTTAAACTTTGAACTGGATTTGTCTCTGATCCTCAGATGGTCATTATCACGACGATCATGATGACCATCAGGGGATCTGATAAACATGATCAAACAATTTTAGTTTTGACGAGAACAATGTCTTTGGCGTCATTCATATAAGAGTAGTGTACTGTGCATACGATGAACGTCCACTCATTCAGCGAGTGGCCAAAACTTTGTCTCACTTTGTCTACTACCCTTGTACACACGGCATGCCTGCCAAAAATGACAAAGAAATAGCGATGAGCAGGATCAAGCGTTTCGATAAGCTTGCAAATTCTGGAGTCTAGTTGCCTATTGAGGAAAATATGTTGGACATTCGAGCTGCCCTGCGTCGAAGCAAAAACACAAACCATTTCTTCAAGGTAACACAGCAGGCGGGAGTGATAAAACCGTATTGCGAAATGCCTAATTCTACCGCGGACATGTCTCCTGAGGACATGTCCGCAGTAGATTTATCTACGGCGAGGCTCTCCTCTCTTCTTTATTTTGGACAACAGCCTTCAATTACTAGGCTGAAGTAAATCTTTCCTTACAGAAAGGTTTCTCTCTTTAAGAATGCCAACAACTTGGCTCTCCTCTCTTCATCCCGTACCATCTTGTATGGAGAAAAAGACGTTACGTTGCAGGTGTGGGATAAACGTTAAGAAAGATGAAGATCAGGTGCTCTTCCGCTATAGTTATACACATGCTTCACGTCGCGCAATGTTCAAACCCATACCGCGAGCCACAAAAGCTCCGTGTAGAGTTTTGATTAGACATATCCAAAGAAGTTCATGGCCTTTTTACAGTGAGAAACTTTGTCTTACGACAGTCTACTAATTGAGAACTGTTGTCCAAAATAAAGAATTCTTTACTATGACCTTCCTTTCCTTCGAAGAAGAGGAATGTAATAGTCGAGAGGGCAACTGCAGCCACATCAATATCGAAGCAGGAAAAGAAAGATGATTTCGAGGAGGACTTCTTCTTCCCTCTCATCGAATTCGCTTTACGTTTAGTTACGACTCAAAGCTCTCTAATTAATGCAACACCGAACGTCACAACGGTGCAGGGTTATGCTACTCCTCGTGCCCTGTGTGACTTAGAATTTGTCTCCAAATTGTCAGTACTCTTTGTCACACTTCTAGTAGTATAAAAAGAAGGCCCTGGCTATAGCCGGACTTGCAACACTCGAGCAAAACAAACATTCGCTTTTGGTTTCATATGCGTCAAGCTTGAGATTCCTTCTGTTATTCAAGGTATCACCAGCTACAAAAACGGTTGTCAAACGGTTGTCGAAACATCCGTAAGAGATAACAATGACACCAGTGATAAATCTCTCGGAGCACGTCGAGAGCACTTTGTTGGCTCTTCCCGACTGTTCATATTCTCTGCAAAAGCACCTTAAGGAAAAGATTCGAAACCAGGGCTTTCATTATGTTTCTCCTTTGTGCGTGGAAGCTAATGCACACACAAGGGAAGAAGAACGGTGGGTGCAAATCAATTACTCGTTGCTTGAACAGAGAAAATTTTCACTAAGCTCTATTTTGCCAATCACGGGAATCAATGCAAAGAGGCAAATAAAAACTGCAGAATCAAACGAAACAGGAAATGTGGTTCAAGTTATTACCGAAGTTGCAAGACCAAAAGATATCGTGGAATATGAAGGCGAGGTTGAGATGCCGAAGTCTGACAAAATTGGGGGTAATGTGATCGATATTGACATGAACAAGACCGTACAGAGTGCGAACATTTTGCAAAGCACTGAAAAGAATGATTCACCATCAATCACTGGGGCTATATGCTGTCTAATGGTATTGATGGTGATGTGGTTTCTTTGGGCTTTAGTTCAGACCGTGCGCACAGATATCTTCAGATGTGAAACTACTGATAATACAAAGAATGATCTTCGGAGTGCCGTACCGGATTCTGTTAATGTTTCCCATGATGATCCAATGGGTCAGTTTAATAACAGTGCCAAAAGTGATCATAAGGACAGTAAGAAGACCAAAACGCGCTAAAGAGGTCGTCGTGGCCGTAAGCGTGGTGCCAATGATTCGAAGTTGCCTCATGCGGCCAATTTGAGTGGACAAGAATTCGAAAGCAAGGCAGGAGGACAAAGTGCCAAGTTTCAGAGCCGTCGAAGCATATCTGAGATATCAAGTCCAGGAGCCCTTGGCGGTCGGGGCGAATTTCATGGTCAGAGAGATTCTGCTAGTCAACTCGTGTCTGTCGTTTGTCATGATCACGAAAAGAAGAATGCAAACAAAGCAAAGCAGGAAACTAACCAAGATGACCAAAGTGGTCTAGATTCTAGATCGTGGGCTTTGGCGGGGAGGTCGTGGAGGCCGTGGAGGCAGTAGAGGCCGTGGAGGCCGCAAACAGCGAGAGCAAAATGCCTCCTTAAATCCAGCAGAAGACCGCAGCTGAGCGTGGGGTGCGAAGAAACCGGAGTGTGACGCACTTGAACATCCAACAGCATCCGCACCCATCGTACCAATACCGTTTGCTAGCATCACCATGAAAAGCTCGCGCGGCGCAAAAGTGCTCGGTGAAACGCGAACGTTTTAACGTTGTCCGCTGCAGCCCCAGTATGATGGTTGGCGCATGCGGCGCGTAGGCGCTTTGTCGAAAACGCTACCGCTGCTGCTGCTGCTGCTGCTGGCAACACCCATAACCAGTCCAGCGCACGCGCGGCGAGCAAGCGATCCCCATGGCAGCCGTCGTTGTCACCAGCGCTCTTGATAAGCGGTTGTAAGAGTGCCAATTGACTTCACTCCAAGAGTATAATAAACCCTATCCTCCCTCCGATTACATTTCTTCTGTTGATCCTTTGTGCTGCACTCCAATCATTCTCCCGCCATGCTCATCTCGCTCTCATACGGCTTTCTCGGCGCTATTTCGCCTTTATGCCGTTGTCTCGCCATTCGGCCCCTCAACCATCCGGCGGATATTGGGAAAGAAAAAGAATGCAAGGATCGGTAAGGCTGAACACAGGGAATCACTACGCTGCATAGTGCCAGAAGGATGGCAGCAAGGTCGCTGGAGAATGGCAGGGAGACGGCTGCAGGGTGCCAGGAGGAGAGCAATAAGGTTCCGCAAAACGGCTCAAGAGCGCCTTTGAGGCAGCGGAAGAGAGTCGCCAAGGCACAATTGGACGAAGCCAAGACGCGGCGGAGAGGCGGAAGGGGAAGAAAGGCGCGGAGGAACCGCAGTAAGATTTGGGAAGGGCAGTGACGGAAGGGCGATCTTCGTCGCAGTGAACCGTGCCGCAATACCAGTCTTTTTTCCACTCGACCGCGACTCTCAGGCTTCCTTCGTTATCTCCTGCTTCTTCCCCTGCAGAATCGTCACACCAGATGTCACAACCACCTGATCCAAGCCCGCCAATAGGGGTATCCGTCATACTTTTTGTGGACGCCTTCCCACCAAGGGTGGATGCCCGCTAGTAGAATTTATCATAGAGATATCCTCACTCTTGTATGATTCGCACTGTCTTCATGATGGTGTTCCAGCGTTGGAGTGCTGCTCAGTTTTCTCGAACGCGACGGATACTGAGACCTTAGGTACAAGGGATATAACTTCAAACATGAGCGGACCTAGTGTGAATGAAGACTTGTACAATTAGACATCCGTCCATAGTCGCGGTATACTAACATCATGTTCCCAAGAAACAAGACCGATGCTATAGAGCGCCTTCAACTTAATAAGTTTTTCGTGTCGACGAAGAATGGCAAGTGAAAGCGTCCGTTTTCGACACCGTCATGAGCTAAGCCATCAACTTCTTGATTGGCCAATGTTCGCACTTTCGACAGATGAAAAATGCGTGCACCTCACCATCACCGATGCACAAGTCGTGACAGTCGCGGGCCTCTTGTCGACTCTCATCAATAGGGAACTATCGAATAGAATCACCTCCATAATCGCAGCTGGAAATAGAAAGCATATGGTCGTCATAGCACCGCAATCATTGCATTTGCAAGTATCATGTTATCCTGCATCTCTTAGCCAGGACAGCGAGTGGAATTGTACCTTCACAGTTTGATCCTACGGCGCGCAGACATCTCCGCGAAGCTATAACTCCTTCGTCGCATCATGGAGCTTCTGTCAAATGGGACAGAAGTTCTGTTCTCCGTAGCAAAGCTTCACAGTTCGCGACGCGCGGATAGCTTCCGCTACGTCTCCCAATAGGCTCAGAAGCTGTCCACCGCTTGCACTGCGCTCAACAACCATGTACACTTACAAACCATCTCACAATCAACCTATTCGACATCACTTCGCAACGGGTGATTCTTACGCCAAGTGAAGAACAAAAAAGGACACCAAGCCTAGAAAGTTTGGGTGACGTTTCCTCGTCGACAACTATTACCTCAGTCGTAGATCAATCCGCCATCGTGATACACTGCGTTACAATCGTACTGCGGGCGTGGCCCGAAACGTTTTTCCAAGCGTCCCATTGCACCCGAAATGCTAGCAAACAATTTGCGACAGCTCAAGTGCACAAAGTACGCCTCGGACGCTCCTCCATTTGTTCTATGCGTGATCGGTCCGCAGCTCATCAGCGGAGCCGGATTGATGATGGACGGCAACAACACACAGTTTCGCTCATGAATGATATCAAGGTAGCGCTCAACGTGCCGCGCCTGTTCAGCGACACGCATCGCACGTTGTAGATCCCCGACAACAAAACTCTCGATAAGTTCCGTATTGTCGCCAAGCAGCTGCCCGATGCGTGTGGTACAAAATAAGGTCATGTTCTGACAGTCAGCCTCATACCGTGCGATGACGCGCAGCTTTACGATGCAAAGAGCCATGAGATATGCGATTGAGACGCGAGCAGGGGGGGCATTTCGAACGGCCTCGAAAATGTCTATATATGGGTCGGCTGTTCCGTACAGCCACTCGCCCGCCACTGAATGCTTGTGCAAACGTTCGATGGAAGTATATACGTAGGGTAAATCGATATCGGGCATGTTTCCAAGTGCAAAGAGGTGACGCATCCAGTGGGTGATGAATGCGACGCAGCGATCGTCCTGGTTGAGACGCAGTAATGTGAATGGGACGATCTCGCGTAAACCGAGGTGATCCTTGACGTCGACACGCAGAATCTCGAGACGATGTGCAAGCACCTGCTCGACAAGTGGCGCCACCTCGTATGTGTTTGTCATGTTTTCTATCTTCTGCGCCAGCCTTGCTCGCATGCGACAATACTCCCTGTTCCCCGCAGAAGAGATCCAGAAGTCTGTGCCATCCCACAAGGTGTCTCTGTCATTAATAAGCGCATCGGTTTCGTTTTGTACATGGCTCCGCAGCTGAGTGAGCCTTTTACACTCTGCGTCGTGGTTAGCAGCGTCACGACGTTGACAGGTATTGTGGCAGTAGTAAGCGATCTTGCAGCTCGAACAGACGACAAGGCTACGGAGCTGCGACGCGTCGAGCGGCTTCTGACAGGTCTTGCAGCCCCACAGGTGTTCCACGGCGGGTTCAGTTAAGTCGAACGACGTCTTCATGCGTCTGGGTACGCGCAGTCTGTGTCCGTCTCCATCCGAAAGCAATAGCATTGAGGTGGTGTGGTCATTTGCCATGCGGCGCTCTAAACGAACTCTTGAAAATCAAGGCTTGAATCTGTATTCTCTAAAAGCATGGTTTCCCTGAAGGACCCCAGTTTCTCCTATTGCTCACCATGACAAAGGACGTGTAGTACAGTGGATAACATTAATTACAGTGACAGAAAGCGTAAACGCTGAGAACGCTTGCGTTTTCAAAATCATGTTCCTTGTGATTGAGATCATCCAAAAATTGACTACAGGTGCACTCCGCACACTTTTGAACCAACCACCTTCCAAAGATTGGCAACGAAATGGATGGTTGGGACGTCTCCCTAATCTGTCGTTCTGCAGCGGGTATGAAAGACCCGCTGCACAGCGACACTTCGGCAAGTGCCGAAGTAACAAATTCTTGGATGATCTCATTCATCATTCTTCATGAATCACAAGTTTTGGGAAGTTTTGACAATAGAGAATTTACGCCAAACGAATGTTTCGTGACCCACAGCGTAGCCACGCATGCCAGATACATCACCACAAATGCGTCGACCATGCAAGCAGGTGTATCTTAGAGCATCTCCAGCG
>JASCIV010000230.1:0-30158 GCA_030374735.1 Gracilaria caudata
TTCGTGAGTCTGTGCTATCACAGCGCGGCTCATCTGCCGGATCCACCGGATCCCCACTTCGTGGGCACGACTTTACCGCACACGTGGTCTCTCCGACATCGTCGGCTACTGGCCCGGTTCTTTGCCAACCCCCACCTCCGTCGGCTCGCCCGGATTGGGTCCCCGGATTCACATCCGGTTCGTCAGACCCGAACGGAGGGTTCTTGCCTCTGCGCTACCCGCGAGAGCAGGCCTGAACACCCTGTAGGTGCTTCTACCGCGAGACGGTCTTTTCCGGTTCTTCCGGTGGCTTTGCACCACAGCCATTGGCCCCTCTCCGAATGCTTGAGGTTTTCTATTGCTTCCTTTAACGCCGGGCGATTTACGCCATCAACATTCGTGAATCGCACAGTTCGCAAAATTTTACACTCCTTATCACTGAGGCGGAGCAGGTGCCGGGCCAATGTATGGCGAGTGAAAAAGCTATCCATGACTACCAACATTCCACATTCTGGGTCAAGGTGCAACTGCGTCTGGTGCGCCATTGTGCGCACCACAAAGAGGAAGGTTTCGTCTTCGGAACCAGAGTTCCATCTATCTTCCTTTCTTCAGCACCACGCATCTCCCGAAACAAAGAGGTGTATCGCTGTACGGGTGAATGGCCAGACCTGTTACCAGAGCCTTTGTCCTGAAAGCTTTGCAGGTATGCATGTGCCTATCCAACCACAGCGTACAGGCGAATACTGAACTTGATAGGCTTCGATTTCATGTACGATCGTGCAGCTGTACGTCCCTTGCACCTAATTGTATTCTTACCAAGAGAACTAACTTCGACTGGCACTGCCAATGGCGCTGCATTTATGAAAAAGTGTCCTAAGATTTTACGGCTGTGCCGCAAAAGATCATTGAATGCAACATCAGAATTTTTACCCGGGTAAAGCCTCAATGCTGCGCGAATCTTCAAGAATCTATCACGCTGCATGGTCTTCTTGAAGAATGGGATTTGAAGAAGGTTCTTTTTGCAAAAATAATATCCCAATCTGTTTAATTTGTAAATGGACGTGGCCAGCTCGAGACCGAGTTATGCTCGCAACCCATCTACGGGACTTGGTGCTTATTGCTTGCCGCGTTCAATCAGTTCTCTGCTGCTCCACTTGCGTACACAATCAAGGTACGAATCATTTAAGAAAAGGCTAAACAATCCCAACTCGTGTTTTAGTGCGTAGGACCTCTTGATAAGCTGGAGTTTGACAGGATAAAGTCCGGTACGCTGACGCTATTCAGCACGGTATGGAATCGAGTCGTAAACAAATTTTCTTTTGACTGAAGCCAGAGCTGTGAAAAAAAACTTTTTCGGATGTTTTCGTTCATAGAGCATCTCACCAGCAACTTCATAGTTATTATGCTAATCTTAGAAAATATATTTTATGTCAATAGTGTTGTTGAGGATAGAAACTTGAGAAGCTAAATCTGGCATTGTTGAAGAAGTATTGGTTGACTTAAAACAGTGTGCAGGAGGAGAATTTTCTGCGGCCGTCCTTTTTGGCGGCTTTCTCAGGGTTTCTGAGATTGAAATCTCGTCAAAGCTTTTTGCCTGGGAAGCCACGATAGTTGATGTTGGCAATGCGTGTGCATATTATGCGGACATGGTCTCCAGAAGAGCTGCGATTAAATAGAAATGTGGCCATGTGCGTTCCATTAATTGGTTTATCTGTGAGCAATAGCCATAATTTCACGCTTTGCTTATGTCTATTTTGCTAGACATAAGCAAAACTTACAAGTGGCTGATTGTGGGCCAGTCTTTTGCCGATGTACATAGGTCACAAGCCAATTACATTCATTTCTTTTGTCTAGTCTACTAGACATAAGTTTCCCGATTCAAAAGGGTTAATCCCACTAGAACGAAAATTCCGTACAAAGGCAGTGTACAAGTGTCACTGTTTCATTGGACATTTACACTAGGCAAAAGCTATCTGAAGTTTTCAATTCAGACAAAAAGCGAGCGCAATAAGCGACTGATATACTCCTCAGCAATTGAATGGGCAATTGTATATTAATTCTCCGTCTTGTTCAGGATTATTCCTAAAAGAATAGTCCTGTTATTCTACATTAGTCTCAAGAACGCCACCATACCGCACATAAAGTTTGTGCTGCTTCAGCAATATGCAGAAAATATCAGACTCAGCTCGCGCTGCGCTCCACCACAACTCCAGAAGAGTTGCGCTAGATCGACGTACCTGATTCACAAGTTGTTTACTTGTTGAAAGAAGCGGATGCCGTAATTCAAAACGAAGTCAAGTGGATTACAAGCAATTTGCTGCCATGAAATCGTTTGTCATGGCAGTGTCGGGGATGATATATCATAGCCCTATCATGGGTGCTGTTTGAGATGCAACGCTGTTCTAGCCGAAGAAGTGATGCAATTGCCTCTTTCACACCTAGGGGTCGCCCTAGAAGCAGAAAAATCTCAAGTTTTCTTGTGTGACAAGTGCACATGCGCCGACAGCACTGATGTGGCTTTTACTCTAAATATGGCCACTATGTCGGCAACATGGGAAGGTATGTGGCGACTCCAGTAGCAGTAGATATTCGTCCTGGATATTCGAAACCAACTTTGCTCACAGCTGACTAGTGGGAGATCATTAACCCATGAAGCTTGTGGTCCACTCGTCGCACACGTCGCTTAACCACAGACTATCATACGTCTATCTACAAATATATACAAGCGGGAGGGAGGAAGAGCTTTTTTCCAGCAAGTTCCCGCTGGGAACTTCCCAGATATGGGCGCAGCACGAGATTGGGATTTTGGCGGGAATTGCAGTGTGGATCTTTGAAAACCAGGAGCACAAAACTTTGGGTCAAGGCACGTGCCCAATCAAAAGCGTTTATTTTCGCGGCAAATGGCTTTGCCCAAAGGCTTCTCAACTTTGCGCTCGGAAAAACTCCGCGTCGTCATTGGCTCTTTTTAAATGCGATTCAAACTGTTACCCATCGAGTAGGAGTCGCTTCGCCTCGCTATCCCTCCCCACCTCCGCCAGCGACCGCGAGATATCACCAGGCGAACTTTCTCCCACGAAGGCGCGAGTCTGGCCCTGACGCTCATCGAAACGAACAACAATCGCCACGCCGCCTTCTCGCCATGTTCCGCGCATGCAAACCCTCCGTTCCTCGCGCTTCCCCAGCGAAGGCACACCCACTTAACTGCCCGCCCACAGCCGTGCAACCGGCGGCGCAGCCACTCCAGTGTTTCAACACGCCACACAAGACTCCACCACCTCCGCCTCCTCTTGACGAACAGCAACACGTTAAGCAAGATTTATTTCCCCCAGTGACCACAGCGAAAGAAGACGAGCAGCCGGATGCATCCCCACAACACGATGGCACACAATCTGACATGGAGGTCGCCGGTTTGGAAGAGGGCTGGGAGTTTCGAACCGTGCTTGAGCCCGCTCTAACACCGGAAGCCATATCAGAAGACTTGAACAGAGAGATACGATCCGAACGCAGGATTCATCCCGTCGATGACCCATTATTGGAGGACATGTTTGCCTTCTTCTCGCAAGCACATCCCAAACAGTGAACAACTGCAATCTATTTCCAAACAAAGCCACAAACTCCAATATCTAGTCCTTCTTCTTTCGCCTTCTGGTGCGACAGGCCTCTATTTTGGATTCCATGTCAGACAAGATCGCGGCCGCGATGCGCACGAATGCGCTCAGACACCCGTCTGCAATGAAGCTGAATGCATTGTATAATACAACATCATCCACACAAAGTTCGTTTGACGAGCTTTTTGTTTCAATTCCATTCCCATCCGTTGATGCTCTGCGCGGCGGTGATAACGGAGTATGTCCGGGCGAGTCCGCTGCGTCGCTCCAACTAAACCTTCGTCCTGCCCCTTCCACAAAGAATGATCGCTCTGTGGTAAGCCTCAAAGTTTGGTTCATGCTCCGTACAAAGCATTCACGACGATGCGCCGCTCGTGAGCGCAGCTTGCTTCGAATGCGAGCCAAATGGGTCAGGCCCTGATGCAGGTCGAAGGCAAGTTCTCGCAGATGCGTCTCTTCCGCTTTGCTGTCCAAAAGACCTCGCTGCGTCAACCCGACGAGGTTGTTCAGCGATATTTGAATGGTCTCATAAATTGGAAGCAGTGGACGAATGAAATGGCGATACACAGAAGGACCATACGAACCTGAAAAGATTGGAGAGCGTCCCAACAAACTTGCCATTTCCTTTAGACTGATGTCCAGAGCAATGAAATCATTCAACAAATGTGGCAACAAGGGTGACAAGCGGAGCGGACCTTTCTCCCAAACTCCGGCCTCCATTTTGACGGTCAACGCCGCAAACGACACCAAATCTGATAAACGACGCTGAATCTCCTTCATCATCTTCTCTTCTCTTCGATAAATGTCTCCTTCGTTCATGAGCCGCCGTCCAAAGTCAGTTGGACCTGTTGAGCGTCGCTTGTTTTTCGGCAGCCGTGAGCCTTCAGGATCTAGGCCGAAGGAGAAATAGGTGCGACGTAGCTTGCCCAACAGACGGACAGCATTGATGAAAGCACTAGATAGTGTGCGAAGTGCTACCTGATTCGCATATCTAGGCCAGAAGAGCAAGTGAAACGCTACTGCAAAGACCACGCCGATGCTCACATTTACTGCTCTCGATATGGCGTACTGCCAGTCCGGGAAGCATTCAGATGTCTGTTGCGTTAAAACGTGATTGCATTCTTCTGTTGCCCGAGGGCAAAACAACAGGACAAAGTTGGTAACAATGTTGAGGAAAGCGGCGTAGCGGTATTTTGGAGGAAGAACTAAGAGCGAGAGGAGTGTCGTAAAAAACACATACGGAACAATTAGATAGTTGAGCTCAAAGTTTTCCTTTCTGCCAATGGCATCGAGAAATGAGTTGAACCCAAACGCTTGCAATCCGCCTGTTATGGATGCGACCACTCGAATAGCCCCAATAAACAAAGTGGGCTCCGCACTCAACTGAGCGGCGAGTGCGGCGGAGGTGAAAACCCATGCAATTTCCGACGCTTCAAAGGTTTCTCGAATTGGTAAAAACAAAGCCAACGCGAGAATGACCAGCAGCAAAAAAGAATGGGTGATCATAAAGCGCACCTCCCATGTCTCCACATCCCTTCTGACGAGCTTTTTGACGCGTTCGAACAGAATAGGAACACCGGCAATGATGAATCTGAACGGAGCAAACACGCCGCGTGCATCAGTGGATGACGCCAGAGTCACCATCGACTTTTGGACATGAGCAATCTCTTCGGACATGGCATGAGAGGTTACGCCAAAGAACGATAGAGCTTGCAGTTTCGACATGCTCAACGACGATGAGTCACGTGACTGCTGCGCGTCGTTAAACACTGTATTCTCGTCGTCTTCAGATCTATCTGCTGACGTCTCTGCTTCGCCGGCAACACTGACGGACGAAGTCCGTTTGTCTTCTTGACTCACTCTGCGACAATAGTTGCCATTGTCTAAAGCAATGGATTTTGGATTACCGGTGTTGAGGTGGGCTGTACGAAAGTCTGCTATTGTGGGGTGTGAAGGAAAAGCCGTGGAAGAAAAGGTACGAATACGCAGCCTATACTTTGACAAGAAGCCAGCATACATTTCAGCCCGTCTTGTCTTCCATTTCCTAGGATCAATATCATGATGCAATAGATAATCACCCGCTATATTGTCATTAAGATGAAACATGTCCTTACATGTAGCATTACACATGGCGTTTGACATTGCTGCACAAGCAGCAGAGCATGCGGCATAATGAGCCACCCAAAGCGGGAAGAAAGCCTCCCCAAACAACGAAGCAATGTGAGCAGGCGAGAACCTGCTGCCACCATCAATTCCACACGCGACGGATTCAAGGGAAGCCACCTTCGCAACCAGAGCTTGCAAGTCATTGACAAGTTGTTTCCACGCGTTTGCATTTCTCCACCTTGAAATTGTCGGCGAGATCAGAGAAGGTTCAAATGATGACGCTTCAAAAAGTCGAGCTGCAGCTGCAAGATTTGAAAAGTTGTGCACACGAGTTCTACCAAGTGGTGGAAGCTCGCGAAAGAAGTTTAATGAAGCGTATGCGGCAGCTGTCATATGTTCAGTACGATCTACTTGAGTAAGATTGAGTGTACGACGTGACGCATGCGCGGTTTCGAACAGATAGTGAGGTTGGTGAGAAGTAGAACTGAGCGTAGGTGGTCGGGGGTCAATTAGAAGGGAAATATGGTGTGAGTGGGTGAATGAGAGCGAACTTTGCGGCTGAGCAGATTGTGAAAAGGTGTTGGTGGCAATAGTGGATATGTGCGCACCCAGGTTACGCAGTTCCGCTGCTACGATTCGACGACCTTCATCCGAAGCGCGGTCGGCGAAGAAGAGGTTGACGAGGTTGGCGACAAACCATCCCAGAGTGACGTCGATGAGCGAATTGGGCAAGATATCAGTCAGCGCAGAAATAGGCGTTGGAAATCGAGAAATGGTAAGAAATCCCAACAGAACGTTGGCAACAGGCGGCAGCGGCGTGAGCTTTGGTTCGGTTCTCAAAGCAGAGAACAACACAATGAACGGGAAAGTGGCAAAGAAAGTGCCAATGGAGGAGGTGGCGGCAATCAAATGTACAAGCGTATATGCAGAGATTCCAAGAATGGCACCCAGAAAAGTGAGCGACGCGCAGCGCAGTTGAAAGCCTTGTAGATTGTGTGGAGTTCCTGCAATCACACAGATAAAGAACACGACAGAGGTGAGACAACCAGGGGACACGGCGGTGGCAAGAGACAGAAGGGCTATAAGCGAACCACCGCAGGCGGCGCGAAGCGCGTGGTTGACTCGCAGGGATGTGGCGGCGGAGAGACGCATGCCCCACAAAGCACGGCGGCGGCGGAGTTCGAAGCGGAAGTGGCGCGGCGTGTCTGCTGAACAGACCATTCGCTTGAGCTGGTGGAATGAAGACGTTGCGAGATTGTGAGGGGTGCTGCCGGGTGCGGGTGCTTTGGCGGGAGATGGAGACGTGGCCACGTGGCCAGCGTGAAGCGATGTTGGTAAAACAGATCATAACTCATCACCAACAGCGCCATCCTGGCTGCGCCTTGCAGGGGCGGCGTGACGGTTTCGAAGGTTTCGCATCGCTGAACACACTCCTGTTCGCCTCTTCTTCGGCGCAGGCATGGCGATGGTAACGCGCGTGCTCTCCTACTTCCTCACATTCGCCTTCACGGCGGCGGCGGTGAGCAAGCTGTACCCGAGGCATCCCAACTACGCGCACATGGCCGAGAAGGCGCCGAGCTGGCTGTCGGCGCTCAATCTGCAGGCGCTGCTGACTGCCGCTCAGCTGCAGACGATGATCGGCGTGATCGAGCTGCTGTGCGCGGCGCTGCTGCCGTTTTCGGCGTTGGCCAACTACGGGCTCATGGCGGTGATGGCGGGCGCCATCTTCACGCACTACCGCATCGACGGCGCGCTGACCAAGGAGGCCACGCCGGCCGCGTTCCTGCTGGCGCTGCTGTGTCTGCTGGCGGTGTTCCGCAGCGCGCAGTCAATACGGCCACCGAGCGAGCCGCCGCTGCCGGCGCCGCCGCAGCAACAGGCGCCTGCGGCTGCGGAGAGAGAGAGACAAGGAGAGAAAGAAGATTGAACACAAGTAAACGAAAATGCGTGTCGCACGTGTGCCGCGTGTGCGGCGCAGCGCATAGCATTAGCAACCCTCTCCGTTTCCTTTCCTGCTGCACTAAACGTGTGTGGCGCCCGCCACACACCACGCGCGCGCCGTCGTCTCGCTCGCTCGCGCATGGACGACAACGACGCTTCGCCTCCGCGCGCGCGCAGCGCCGACCTCTCGCCGCTGCGCGAGTTGCACGCGCTCAGCGCCAACTACCAGTGGGTCAGCGTGCTGCAGCGCGCGTCCAAGCTGCGCGCGGCCGACGACGACGGCTCCATCAAACTGCTGCCGCACGAGAGTCTGCACGTGTCCGCGTACAAGGTGCTGGCGCTGCTGCAGACGCGCCAGCTGGAACGAGCCACCTCCGAAATCACTTCGCTGGGAAGTCTCACCGCGCACAACCAGCAATACCGTTTCGAGACGTACGCTCACCATTACGCCAATCGCGTGGGCACGTTTGTGCCGTTTTGTCTGCATGTGGTGGCGTTGGAGGCGGCAATTCGACGCGGTGAGGTTGGTGCCATTGATGCGTTGCACCGCAGTGCCGCGTCGTTGCATGGCACGCAACGACAACTAGTTCTTTCCCTTGCCGCTGCTGCGCATGCCAGAATGGGACAGCTGGAAGCGAGTGTGGAGGTCATCTTACAGTTGGCGCGACAGCACCCAACCATTGGTGCTCTACAAGCGCTGTCGCGAGTGCTCTTGATGAGTGGTGATATCGAGAGCGCCGCAAATGTATTGCGAGAAAACGACTGTGCGGATGACATTCATCTCGCTCTGCTTCATGGCGCTCGTGCGCAATATGACGTGGCTGACGCCATTTACCAGCGCGTTATCGAGCAATGCGCGGACCAGGTGGCCGTGAAAATCGCTGTGAGCAACGGAGCTGTGTGTCGCTTGCAGAAAGGGCGCTTGGATGACGCTGTGCTTCAGATGGAGCACGCTGTTGAGAATGGCGCGCACATGTTCGATGAGGGCGTGCTGTTCAATCTGGCTACATTGTACGAATTGGCGCTCGCAGACGGCGCATCCGTGAAGAAAACGCAGCTGGCAAATATGGCGTCGCGCTGCGGGAGACAGGGTTTCGATCTGCAACTTCTCAACGCGTAGCATGTGATTGAGACGTTTACTGCTTAAAACTAACATGGAATGAAAAGCTGATGGTGGCAGGCGGCGATTTGATAGTGTTACAGGGTTTCCTAGAAGAACGGCGTGCTCATGATAAGCGCGGCGGCGGCTGTGTCCGACTTGCGCTTGTCTTTGCTTCTTTGACGCGATGACGATGGCTTGTTGGACGAGGTGTGCTTCGAACTGCTCGACTTCGGCTTGGATGACTTCGACGACGATGAGCTGGAGTGGCTGCTGTAACCACCTGAGCTAGATGTCTTTTTCGGCTTGTTGAACATAGTTGTTTTCGAAGGGCGATGAGAGGGGTTGGGGGGGAGGGGGGATAGAGAGGAGGTGGGTAACGGGAGCGAGGCGGTAATTGAAGAGCAAATGAAGGTAGAGGAAGAGAGTGCTGTGTGTGCGTGATGGTCGGAGCTCGAGCACGGAGAAGATTGAGGTCAGGAATGGTTCCTTTTATAAAGAAGGCGCTTGACGCGGCGGTTTGAACGCGGCGAAGTGGTGCGTCGTAAAGGTCCACGCAGCTGAGCGCTGTAGAATGGAGGCGGCTTAATGCGCCACGTGCGCGATGCGCGCGCGCGCGCGCTTTCCGGCTGTGCATGGCATGCATGCTTCGTCACAGTCGCCTTTTATTTTGGTCATGCCTGCGTGCCCTTGTAACCGTTATCGACGCCTTGCTGTCCTTTCTTCGCGCCGCGGCCTGGACCGCTGGTCCCTTTCTGTGCCATTGCTCGGCTGTTTGAGTTCAGGCCGGGGCGTGTTCCCTCCGTTCCTCCGCGCGCATGCCGCCGGAGGGGGGGAGAGCTCTGAGCGCACTGTTTTCTGCGTTGGTGGTGCCGCCCGTGGCAGCGGCGGCCCTTTTTTCGCGCCGCCTTGTGTGTCGTGGCGAAACGAGTTTCGGCCTGTGTTCCGCCGCTGCATGGCTCAGCCGGCTGCTCGCGCGCGTGGGACGCTTCCGCAGGCATTGTCCCCCCCCCCGCACACTGATCGGTCAGCGCGCAGCTATGGGGGCGGCTGGCTCGCCTTCCGCGACGTTTGGGCTCACGACGTGCCCCCTCCCATTCGTAGCGGTGCATACATGTCATACAGGCGGGCCCCGATCTTCCAAAAATAAAATCAACAGCGGCGTTATTTCAAATGGGCCCGCAACAACCTCCGCAAATGCACCCGTGCTCGCACATGTGCGGTGGTAGTACCTGCCCGTCGCGGCCCTCGAATCCGCCCGCCCGTCATCACCGACGGTAGCTCTGTGTGTCAAACAAGGCGCAGATTCATTCGCTTCCGTTCCTGCGGCTGGCGCTTCTCTGCGAATCGACACCAAGGCCTCCATCGCGTGCTCGCAAGTGCCGTGCCATAGAGCACGCACACCACTACAACCCGTTTCTCGACTCTCACGTATTAGCTTCGACAAAACATCTCATTTCCTTCACATAAACGGAGTCAAGTCACAACGATGCCCCACAACGGACGTCCACCACCATTCAACTGTTTATGCTCGTCCCTCACCCCTCACCCCTCACCCCACCCCCCAATTGTCCATCAATGCCGCCTCCGTACCATCTCGTGCAACCCCCGTTGCGTACCAGATGGTCCACCATCACAACAACATGAACTCCTATAAACACCACTGATTTCCTCTTCGCAATCTTTTTGGTCCTTCAACAATTCGTCTGCCATCCCATTAAACACTTATTCCTCTGTCTCAGAACAAGCCATATCACTCGTTTACTCTTGCTCTTTCTCCATCCTTTCAACCCGCCAACAAACGATATATGCCTTCCAAACTCCATATCCACAGAACAGTGCAATATGTCGAACCAATCCCCCTCAGTTAATTGAGGGGTCCCTAACTTGAGTTCAATACCCGTCGTTTCGATAAGCAGAATTATGTGCTGCTCTCAATCGTTCTGCACGTAAACTGCTGTCAGATTTTCATTCAATGCATACTGAGAGTGCTCCATATTGTGGAAGTTCAATCGTACCAGTTTCATGCCAAGCATTTCGAAATCGCAACCCATTCACCCACTCATTCACGTCTAGTGTTGCGCTCTACCTTGTACATAACTTGTCAAACGTGTTCGTTTTCTCAGCGCGAAGTGGTCTATACGCGATCGATGATGATGAGGCACGGTCGACAAACAGCAAGCACTGTGCTTTAATCACTACAATGAAGATGGGCGAGCAGCGACACTGTTTCAAAGAAACGCTCGTATTTGATGCTTTTATGTGCAAGATGGAAACGTTTCACCCTTTCTGAATTGATGCCTTAGCTGCTTTAATCTCTGTCGCAGTGTTTTGTAGGAAACGCATGCGTGAATGCACAATTCACTGCATCCTAGTGCTTGACCCCATTAGACGTGCCGCTTGAAGCCCATGTTCCTGAACGTGTATCGGTCGAGCCCTTTTTAGTTCACCAAAAATTCATTTGATACGTGCTCGTCAGTGACGAATTCAATGGAGGAGGCTAGAAGCAAGCACATTCACTTAACTACTGTCGTGTACAGGGACATGTACACATCAAGGGCAATTAAGGGTAAAGTATGGAGCAACAGACGCGGCTCCTCCTTCATCCATATAGCAGACGTAAGTGCCATGTACTCAAAGAGGATTAAACGGCTCCTCTGTAAAACGAGCCGATGGTAAACCTCTTTGTACGCATGAAGGGAGATGACTCTTCCGTAATTGTCCAGGAGAGACAAAATCACAACTGGACGTGGTCCTATGCTAGAATGACATACGAGTGGAGTGGAGGATGTAAGGACGGCAAACATATGTGTTGGCGTAGATCACGAGGGCAGTCCAACGGACTTTAGTAGATAGATAGATACACCGAGGAGAGTACAACGGGGACCTGTTCGCACCATTAATCCAAAAAATGTCCGCAGCGACATACAGAGAAACGTACAACGCGACAACGCAAAACTGATGTGAACACTCCGCTCTGTGATTGTGTTTCCGCAGCTGGAGAGGACACAAACGCAAGGCCCAATCTCGGGAGCATGGGGGAAGACCGGGGGCGGAAGGGGGCAACGAGAGAGGACCAGGCGCCCACCGCGGGCATCATACTCGCGCTGCTATTGAACTGAGAACCTGAATTTGCTGCTACAAAGCGTATCGATCCCGCTTGACGTAATCAGGGAAGCGATCTGAACTTGCTTGGCAGCGCAACACGCGGTACGTATCTCTGCACAACATCGGCTGTGTCCACCGGAAAACAGCGAAACAGAAAGTAGCACGACCGCACAGGATTGCTCGGCAGCAGTTTTACTCAGTTTCTTCCACATTGACCTTAGCACTAGGATTAGTGACCCTAATGTCAAGCTGAGCAGCGCGATCAAGAATGGCAATACGTTTCCTAGCAGAAACGGCGCTGGCAATCTCGGCGCAATACACACGGTTTTGCATCATAAGAAGCTCAAGTTCATTCACGTTGTGAACTACAAACTTATAAAACCCATTCGGGAGCATGTGACGCGTCTTTTTGTTGCTGCCATATCCGATGTTTGGCATGGAAACCTTTCCACGCCACTTGCGACGTACACGGGAATCAATTCCTTTCGGTCGACGCCATGATTCGGGAACGCGAATCTTCGTATCAGATTGATGGCGTTTGAACTTGCGCGTGCGCTTTTTGACCAGTTTGAGCGTGTTGAGCGACTTTGCCATATTGAACTGGCGTGGAACTGGCGCGGATCACTGCCGTGCAAGAGGTTGAACGCGAAAACGTCAGTAACTTTGTTTTAGGTAGCAGCGATCTTTACCTCGAAGCGGTCTCTCGCACACTTCGGGTCGCAATCGCGCGCATTTGTCGCGTCAACGCGACTCTGCGTTGCGAAGCGCTCAACATTCTCAACGATTCGTTGTCGAACAGAGTTGGACTCAACGACATCGTAAACACGCACGCGTCGGGCAGAAGAAAACAGAAGAGTAGACTCACCTGTAGGGGTGCTTGAAATAGGTGTGGACGAAGGCGCTGACCCAAGAAGGCGGAGTCGATCGCTCGTGAGCGGCTCGGGCGGACGTGAAGTGGGCGACGGCCGTATACCTTCGGAAAACACGGACGCGAACGTCTGTCAAACGCCGACGGCGCCGGCCGCGACATCAATCAGAAATTGCACTGTGCCTTAGTAATTGTTTAATTAGTTTCGGAAGATTTTGCACACGTGGACTGCCGATCATTGCTGAACTTTCGGGGCCGTTGTTAGCAATCTTCCGCAGAGAGTTCTACTCATTCTTCGCGACGAGCGGCAATCTGCGCAGCTTCTAAAGAGCTCGGAACAATGAGCGAGGCACCTTATTCAGATGAGGAAGATGAGGACAGAACAACAAACCTTCGCCACGCTGACGCCGTCGGGCTGGCAAGCAACGGCCAGATAACCATAAACGATGTGATTCGCAACATTCGCAAGCGTAAGAATCGCAAGCAAATGCCGTCTACGGCGCGAAGAAACGAACAGCGTCGTCAACGTCGTCGAACACATCTTCAACAACCGCAACCGCCAGCCTCTGAGCAACAAGACCCGCCCGCTAGTTCGCCGTCACCTCCGCCGCCGCCGCCACAAGAACAAGAGCCGCAGACGGATGTGGTTGCTCCGCAGCTCACCTTGGATGAGAATGGCAATATTGTCGTGGACAGCGCTTCTTTGGTTGTCAGTGCTGGCACCGTCACCAATGCAGAGGCTGAGGGTGGAGATGTCACCACCTTTGAGAATCACGAGTACACAAAGCACATAACATCCGCAACCTTTTCAAAGCGTCAGAACTCTTCTAAATGGGTTGCGGAGGAAACTGAACGTTTTTATCAGTGTTTGCGAAAGTATGGAACCGATTTTCTGCTAATGGAGTCCGATTTTCCAACACGTAGTCGAAGGCAGTTGAAACTGAAATTCAAGCGAGAGGAGAGGGATAATCCTCGTCGAATTGACCGTGCTTTGCGCGCCAAACCCCTTCCTTTACCTACCGCCCTGCCCAAACGCCCCGCACAATCAAACGATCAACAAGCCCAAAATGGTTCACGGCCCGAGCAAGACGCAACTCGACCAATTGCCAACGGCACACCCTCCGAACAAATTCAACACGCAAGTGTTCAAACAACGACATCTCAACAGCAACCAAGCGCAAGTGCTACGCAAGCTCAAACACATGACCCTGAAAACGGCGACAGTAACGAAGCGACGCGCGAGGCTGTCATCAAAGTGATCGGCACCGCGGATGACGACCCCGAAATGCAGGATGTGGATCTCCATACAATACCACTTGTTGCAGATGATTCTGATGATTCTTGGGGAGATTCCGAGTGAGCGTAATACCTCTGCACGAAGAGTGGACCGGTGGTGTTACCATTTTTAATCTTGTTTTGTTGTTATGTGGCTGCTTTGAAAGCCTTAGCGTTTACCTTCTAGTTGCACATATCCTAGATCATCTAGATGATGGCGCGCTTTTTTGTTTACTTGTAGTGATGAGAGCTCCGCTCCGTCGTGACTGTCGATTAGAGTCAACAATGTGTGACGTGAAGAATGCATTGGGTGCGGACGCAAAAGCATGCGAAAGCCAGCGGTGTAACCCTGAATGTACCATCATGTTCAACGAAATGTTGCGTGTTTACCAATTATACAGTTCCCAACGTTGGGTGGCAACGAAAAGGACGGGGTGACTCGAGGTGCGTTCATGAAATCGTAAAGCGAGGCTTGGCCTTCTTTGAGGTACCGATGGAGTCCTTGAACTGTAGGAACTGTTGGTCGGAGGTAATGGCAGAAGTCTCTCTCCAACGACGACCGATCCTGTTTTGCAGTTCCTCGTCCATCGCAGTCTTTGTCCAAATTGCAAGGCGATTGGTTCCACGTTTACGGTTCATGACGATGCCTGCAATATCGTCACTTTCTTGAGGACCAAAACCCTCACCGATTACGGTGAGGATTGTGTTTATCCAACACTTGTCCAGGTATGTGGTGTGAGAGTTTGGGAAAGTGACTCTCCATTCACCGCCGTCGACGTTTTGTGGATCTTCCCATTTCGGGTCAATTCCAAACTTGAACAAATTGTAGGTATGATTGGAGGGCAGCTGTGAAGGCTCCTTGAGACTGTTGAACACGCTGTAACACAAAAAGCAGAGCAACGAAAGCATGAAACAAAGCGGTCAGCACGCAACGGCGCAAAAGCGCTACGAGCAAGGGGGATGGCGCGGTTGAGAACTTACGCCCAAAAGTCCTCGACGGTATCGAATGAAGCAATCGGACGAAGATTGGCGGCATAAGCAGCGTTGCGACTCTTACTGGCGACAAAGTCGTGCCAAAGCGTCCACTTGAACTGCAGAGGGTGCGGTCCAGCGTCGTTTTGATCGTTTTCTTCAGCCATGTAGGGGGAGTGCTGCGGACGGAGGTGGGCGGCGTGGGCGGCGGGTGCCGATTGTGTGCTGCAGACAAGAGTGCTGGTGGGTGGAGCCGTGGGAGCGGTGTGGCGTCTCAAATTGTCGCGCGCGGCGAAGTGTCGCGGCGGCTGCTGGGACTCGCTTTGGGGCAATTTTTTGGGCTTCCGACGGCGCTGCGGCGTCCTGTCAGACATGGCTTTGTCGCGCATTTGGCGACTGCGGCGTGGTTTGCGCGGTCGCGTGCCTCCCATCGGTGGGTGATCGCGACGCCTCGCGTTTCTGCCGGCTTGCGTCGATCACACGACCTGCGACGCGAAGCGCCTTCGCTTGCCGGCGCTTTAAACTACTCGCGTGTTCACATTCCGAACCCGTCAAGCGCTGCGCTGCACGTTTAAACGTCTTCAAGCACAACGAAACAGTTGGTTCATCTCGATACCAGGCCGCAACGTACCAGTGGCGCGGCACCGCCCAACATTATGATAATGTTACGGGCGCAAGCCGTGTCCTTCCTAGACCGCAACAGACATATTTCTCCACCAAAGAGCTGCCACTGAACGGCACCGCCTTCATCGTGATGGCTTCGAAATGACCACGACAGACCAGTATAAATTGAGGAGACGTGCTTAATTTGTTTTGATCTTCTGTAATTAATGTACGTGTAACTTGCCGATGTCACACGGCGCATGCTACTGGTCATACATACCCTACGCACATGTGCCGCTGGCGCTGATCCTCGCTTTCAAATCGGCTTCGTCCTCATCGCACACGCAATCGACGCTCCATGCTCCACCATGCGCGCCGGCACTCGCTCTCCTTGACAACTGCTTGTCTCAAGAGCACCACAGCATCCTCGACAAGTTACACACTCCCCTACCTCGTGCGCCCAAGAGTCTCGAGTGTCGCCCGTCCACAAACTGCACCCCTCTTGAAATCCCAATTCATGTTTTACAAGACCCAACCGCGACTCACTCACAGCAGCCTCTCCGCTCCCTCTCGATATGCCCCAAAATGTCACCGCCTCGAAAACGACCGCGCACTCAACCCATAAGCGCGAAGCGGCCTCCAGCAGCCCCTCGTCAATCCCGTTCACGCCCGTCTCTTGCCGATGAAGCTTCTCGTCCGCGCACTCTGGTTGATCTTCTTGGAGCTACTTCGTCTCGTGCCGAACAGGTCCTTGGTGACGATGCACCAAACGATGCGTGGTCCGTTCTTGCAAACACTGTTGATAACTTAGCGTCCGATTCGAGACAACCAAATCCTGTCCCTGCTCGTGATTTCGATCAAGTTCAACCACCTACCGGAGCTGAAATCCAGGAACCGCCGCATGAACACCTTCCAATTGACCTCTCTATCAAGACGCTGCTCACTGTTGTTTCATCTAAATCGCTGTGGTGGACGCGAGTTAGGGGCCAGGGCGAGGAATACGAGGCGTTACATGATTTATTATCAGGGGTAGATGCACTTACAGAAGCGCATCCTGCGAAACCCCCAATAGGTAGTGACGCTGTCATCGAAGGACAAGTACTAACTGAGGCCTTGACACAGGCAAAACGCCAATTCTACCGTGCTTTACTTCATTTTCGCTATCCATGTACCACATTACCTCCGGTTATTTCCAGAAGATGGCAGGCCGTTTTCAGCTCTAACGCACGTACAAGACCAGATTCGGCGTTGCAAGAGGCAACCAATGTTGCCATGGAGCGTTTACGCCTGTGGCAAAGCGCCCTTCAATCGTTGTTTTTCGGCTACAAGCGCGGCCATATCGATCACTTCTACGTTTTACTTCCATCCACCATTCTCCTGTTCAGCCATACCTTTGCTCAAAACGATAATCAAAACGGTACGACTCGTCACAAACGAAGAGGACAATTGCGTTCCACAAGCGACTCGACTCTGCACGCATGTTTTGCGAAAGGATCACTGGGGCTGAGATCGTTGCTGTCGGATTACGCGGTACCGTTCAGACTGGAGCGCGGCTCTAGTCCATCGGGAGGAGAAAGCGAGCCTCCCGTGATTGCTGAGGGCCAGCTGGCAGTGCAAGCTGTCTATAATTTTGTCTTAAGTGTTGGTCACAAGATTTCTAACGCCACAGATGTTCCCCTGTTGTTGTGTGACAAACCGTTCCGAGGTGGCACCGCGATTACTGCTCAGGTCACGGACACAGATGAAGCAAACGTAATTGACTCATCAGGTGGGGCCACGAGGCTGAGGTACTCCGTTAAGATCCATGGTTTACTCACTCCACGCCAAGTTCGTGCTGTTTGTAGAGCTCTGGTTGAAACTCAGGATCGGGATTTTTCGGTGCAGATGAATACGGAAGAGAGGTCAGAAACGTTAAATGTATGTGAGCAGTCCGTTACTCTACCGCCTTCAAATGGGACGACCTCTGCTCAGCAGAAAATGTCTCACGCCATCCAGGGGCATCGTGTCTTATCACGAGTGGCAAGACACGCACCTTCTCCCAAGTTTTTGTTGTACACTCGAGCTGTCGAATAATTCAGTCTAGAAGCATAGCGCTGCGACAGGGTAAGGAATTCCATACCCTTGTGGTTGAGGTGGCCCATTCAGGGTTGTAAGCTTAACCTCCGCTTGTTACTTGTAGTGGTGTTCTCGCGTTGTAAGATAAGACCGTCATAAATGTTCGTTAAGTCATCGAGTGCGAAGGAATCCCTCGTCCACATGGATCCGCATCGCCTTTCGTCCTTTTGAAAAGCTTCAGTTTACAGGCACGCACGAGACGTGTTTTCAGGAGGGGCGTCTTCTGCTCGTTATTGCTAAGAAGTTCTCAGTGAGAGACTCCACTTTTGACAAGCAGTACATATAGAAGTCAGTGATACCAAGGGTATCACGATTGTCAGGGGGCGAACATTGTCGTACTGGGTCTTGCAGGGGCAAATCATGTTTCATCCCTGTAATCAACTTTCGCAGAGCTATGTGGCTCGTGAACTACGACAACATCACTATTCCCAGTTACATTCACGGTTAAAGCTTTCATGATTGCCATGCCTTTCAAAATTGTTTCCTCGTATTCATCCTTTGGATTACTCATAGCCACGATAGCTCCACCGACTCCGATTTCCACACTTGGGCCATTTAGCACTGCAGTTCTAATCACGACGTTCAAGTCCACAGCTCCGCAGACACTGAGGTAGCCGATGCTCCCGGAGTATATACCTCTCGCAGAGGTTTCGAGACGGTCTATGATTTCCATGGTTCGGACCTTGGGTGCCCCTGTCATCGAACCCATCGGATAAGCTGCTCGCACACAGTCAATGGCGTCGGAAGAAGGCTTTAACTTCCCACAAACAGTGCTCACGAGCTGATGAACGGTTGCGTACGATTCAACCCACATCAGCTTTGGCACCGTTACTGAGCCAACTTCACACATACGGCTAAGGTCGTTTCTGACCAAATCAACGATCATGAGGTTCTCGCTACGATCTTTCGGGGAGTTTTGTAACTGATGGCGGAGTTTGACGTCCTCTTCATGAGTTCGCCCTCTAGGAAGCGTGCCCTTGATAGGTTTCGATTCTACATGCCCAGATGAAGAGATTTGCAGAAATCGCTCTGGTGAACTACAACAAACGGCTTGGTCGTCACCAAGTCTCAGGAACGCTGAGAATGGTGAAGGGTTCAGCATGCGTAGAGCGCTGTACAACTCCAGCGGGTCTGACTCAAAATCAGGAGGTAAAGTCGTGCTCAAACGGTTTGTGAGACACACCTCGTAGCTGTCGCCGTTTTGGATGTATTGCAAGCACTTCTGGATATCTGATAGGTACTGACTTCGACTCCTTTCAGGAATGAATCGTAAAGGTGGCTGGACGGCGTCAGAGTGCGGACATGGGTTATCAACGAGAACGTCCTCATCAGGAATTGTAGCCATTGAGGTCCGGATCTCTTCAAACCAGATGCTTGCATTACGATAATCCTCAAGGCAGCCGTCCCTTGCTAGAGCGACAAGATAGAGTCTGTTACGTAGATGATCGACAGTTAGGAGGCGATCCGCAAAAATGAACCACGCGTCTGGTAAACTCGAGGAGTGAACATTCTCAATAGCTCCATCGACATCGTGTTTCATCTCATACCCAAAGAAGCCTACGTACCCCCCGTTCATTTCTGAAGGAAGTTCGGGGTGTTGCTCGGCTTGACGACTTTTGAGATTCTTCTGTAAGTAGTCGAAGATAGACATAGGAAAGGTCTCTTTCTTTCTTCGTTTTTGAACCGTAGTGATGCGTTGTGAAACACTGTACGTAACTAGTTCTGAGAACGGTCCACCGAAGGCACCCATTATAGAGTATCGCGCCGGATGCCCATGGACAAGGCCTAGACACCGCTCGCCACCGCTTGACGAAGGGCATCGGGACGAAGGCGCTATCTTCGTGCTGCTGTCAAGCCAAAAAGAATGTCTGGTCTTTCCATATAAGTGTTTGAAAAGAGCAAGCGGAGGCACGGATAGTTGAACGCTGCGCACCAAAGTTCGAAATGGTGATGAAAAAGATGGTGGTGAATATGAAAAAGGACGATGAACAGGTTGAACGTCGCGATGCAAGGAAGCAAGCTTGATGAAGTTGTGAGCCATCCGCCGCCCACACTCTGTGGCTACCGACTCTGGATGAAATTGAAGTCCAAATATAGGCTTCTCAACGTGCCGCACAGCCATAAGGATATTGGTATCGCGATCGGTTGTCCAGAGTGTGGGAAGTATGCATGATGGAAGCGAACTGGGTTCGACGCATAAACTATGATATCTTACAACCTTAAACGAATCTGGTGTGCCGTGTAGCAGCGGACATTCGTGCTTGCTCTTGCTCACGCGGGAAATGATGCCGTGTTTGGGTCCATGCGGAACATGAATAATGTCCGCACCGAATACGTGACACAGACCCTGATGACCGAGGCACACAGCGAGAGTGGCGGTATCACCCGATACAATTTCGCGCTGCAATGGAGAGAAGTCGCTAGGTTTCACAGGGGTTCCAGGGCCCGGGGAGAGAACGAAGGCGTCGAATTGGCCATGATGCGAATGAAGCTCCGAGAGTGATGGATACGCGTCGCTGCGAAAAACTTGAGGCGGATGGTTGTTGTTTGCCAGCGCTACAAGATGCGCAAGGTTGTATGTGTATGAGTCGTAATTGTCGATTAACGCCAGACGCAGCGGCATGATGGGGGACAGACTGTTGGGATAGGAGAAGGGGCCCCACGTAACGCCGCACCAGGCTCAAAGAGCATCGGTTGTGAGTGAGGTGTGTATCAGCAGTCGCGGTGGGTGAAGACTTTAGCCGAACGAGGTGGACCGGTTCGGCAGACTTACGGCAGTGCAGTAGCTGCGCCGTAGGCTGCGTGTGCTCTTTCATTGCTATGTAACTTATCATAGATGCTGCCGATATGCATGGATGTGGCGATGCCACTGTGAGTGGGACACTTGGACGTTCATGGCGGCGGATGGCGATCACATCTGGCGCACGTGTGCTCACTTGCAACCACCGATTCATGTTTGCACACGGTACTGCAAAGTTTGCAGGGGCAACGCCGGAAATGAAAGCTGCATCACTGACAGATCAAACCGAGATTTGGTTGTATGCGCTTCACATAGACTCAGCCCGCCTAACCTACGACCTGTTCCCTTGTAGCCGCGCTGAGCTACAACAGACCTAACCCCGCCCTTCGCAATGACCTCAACACCCGCCACGTTCGTCTCCACGTTTACTCCCTCCCGACACTCTTGCAAAAACTTCTGCAAAACAACAACATGGCAGCGCTGTGCACCGCGCCGAGTGGTACTCAGACGACCACGAAGAACAACTACAATATCTCAGTTGCCAAGTCCGCAGCCCTCTTCGAACGGCGTTGACAAGGAATTTCCGAGCTCTTCGAATGGGGTAGACAACGAAACACCATCGAACGAAACCGAGGCTGAGCGGAAGCGGAGGGAGGTAGGCCGTCTACTGTCCCTTTTCTCTCGCCTGGCACTGCCATACTGGCGAGCAGAAAAACAAGCAAGGAGGGATTTGGCTGGCGTGATTGCGCTCACCTTCCTACAATCAGGTGTTTCAGTTCTGTTCTCTTTTGTATCGCGCGACTTTTGGACTGCGTTGAATACCAAGAACATAGAACTCTTTTATCATCAAGCGGAAATCTTCTTCATAACATTGGTTGCGTTCACTCCTGTAGTAGTGTATTACCAATACTTTCGAGACAGGTGCGCACTGCGTTGGCGAGACTGGATTACTGATAGAGTTCTGAAACAGTACTGCTCCAATCGCAACTTCTATACTCTTGAGACCGTGGACAATCCTGACCAACGTATAGCGCAGGACCTTAACTCTTTCACCACTGAATCAATAGCTCTTGTTTTGACCTTGCTTGTGTCTGCAATCGACCTGGTTTCATTTTCTGCAATCTTGTTCTCCATTTATCCCTACCTGTTCGTAGTTCTTCTCATATACGCATCCACTGGCACTTATCTGACCGCAGTTCTCGGAAAGCGACTCATCGGCCTCAACTACAACCAAATTGTACGCGAAGCTGACCTGCGCTATGGTTTGATTCGAATGCGCGAGAATGCGGAAAGCATTGCCTTCTTTAACGGTGAACAAAGAGAAGAAGTAGAAATCCAACGTCGTTTAAAGTCTGCCATCGAGAATATGGGAGAGGTCATTAACCTTCGAAAACAGGTTGGATTCCTGCAAACAGGTTATAAATATGCTGTTCGCATTCTGCCGGCCGTCTGTGTTGCCCCAAGGTACTTCGCGGGAGCCATTGAATTGGGAAGCGTAACACAAAGTTTCAGTGCATTCTCGCACATTCTTGACGATCTCAGTCTTGTCGTCAACCGATTCGATAGCCTGAGTCAATTTGGAGCTGGTATCGATCGGCTTGCTGAGTTTGTTCAAGCGCTGGAAGACAACATGGCGGAGGAGCAGAAGACGTTTGGCACCCATTCTGAGAAAACGCCCTCGAAAGGCCGTGGACACCGAGGCGGTATCATCCTGAACAGGATACCTGGAAGGTCAAGAGGGCTGTCTGTTCAAAACCTCACTCTGTTCACCCCTGACGATGAGATGCCAAGAATGTTGATAGAGAACTTGTCATTTAGTCTTTCTCCAGGCGAGCGATTGTTGGTGTGTGGTCCTTCCGGGAACGGGAAATCTTCTCTTCTAAGGGCTATTGCAGGATTATGGACCAACGGGCGTGGCACTGTCACATGCCCTGACGAAAATGGTGTCTTCTTTCTACCGCAAAAGCCGTACTGCACTTTAGGGTCCTTGCGTGACAACCTCGTTTACCCCAAGGATGCGAAGACGGCAAATATTTCTGACGGTGCTCTGCTTCGAGCGTTGGATCTCGTTCACTTGGCCAAGTTGCCAGCGAGAATGGGCGGGTTAGATGCTGTGCTGGATTGGGGAGAGGTTTTGAGTTTAGGTGAGCAGCAAAGGCTACAGTTCGCGCGCTTATTCCTGTCGGGAACAGGAATAGCAATAATTGATGAAGGCACAAGCGCGTTAAGTGTACAAATTGAGAAGTTAATGTATGATTTAGTGACAGGAATGGGCGCAACAGTTGTCAGCGTCGGTCACCGTCCCACATTGTTGGGCTATCACGACCGAATTCTGAGACTACGGGTCGGTTTGTGGGAGCTTGATGACATCACACAGAAAGAACGTGATCAAGTCGTCACACAACCCCTCTGTTCATAGCAAGATGCAGGCTGTATAGATTACCTCTGCAAACATAAAATCGGAAGTGGGGTGACTGTACGGTCTCCTCTGAAAAAAAACGTCGTCGTATCTGAATGGTATTGTAGTAGTTTCGTATCCAACAACCCTGCAGAGTCCTTACCGCTGTCGAGTCTAACAGAGGGAACAGCCATTTCTTCTTCCAAAGAGCATATCACGAAACGAGTTCTGCAGCTCAGCATACTAATCTGCCTTCGCTGGATGTGCTCTTCAAGATCGCAGGTAGGTCGGCATTTCATGAAGGTCGGCGCTGACGTCGCAGAGCCACGTCGGGCCCTTAAGCCTTTCCCCAACTGCCGTTGCAGTTCGTAGGTCTACCCTTTTCCAAAACCCTTGGGGAATAAAAACATTCCGCCGCCTTTGACCCTTGTGGACAACCGGAGCAACAATTACCTCGTTGCCTATCAGGAACTGGTCATAAATTTCTTCGGGACCTCGCAGCCACCACATGGGTCTGCAGATTGGCGTGTAGCTTTCTGCAGCGCTTCTCAGACATCGTCTGATATACTTCCAGAAAAACTTCTGTCTCCATCTCAAAGCATCTTGGCAGAGTCTATCACATTTATCCCCAAACTGCCAGGGTGGAATGCTAAATTGCAACGCAGGCATAGCCACACTTGCTTGCGCCCAGCGAATCATTAATTCTTCGCATGGAACTTCATCACCATAAGCATTCCCAGCAATGTAGTCCGGGATGCAAAAGGGATAGCCCAGGATTCCGGCAGTGAGGAGTGCGGCCAAAACGCTTGCTAACCCATTTTCTAGGCCCCATGTCGAGAACCGATCAAATAACCTGAACAAAGTGGGCACACTCTGACATCCTCGCACGCCACATCTTACCTCTGAAACGCGTGCCACAGGGACTACATGCTTGATCCAGGCTCTTGTGTACTCATTCGGAGACTCCAAGATATCTTGAACTGTCGCATCTGCGGGCAGAAAACTGGGCTCGCCAGCATCAAACTTGAAGCCATCTATCCCATATTCCTCCATCAAAGTGCGAAGACGACGAGTGACCCATACTCTAGCACGAAGATCATTTAGGTTAATAGCGGCTACTCTAGTTGGTTGCCACCATGCAAAACTCCCTATATGTCCGTTGCGGGTTTTCACAAAGAAAGGTGCCGTCTCTTCCGAGGTGACGGCTTCGGAATCCAAATCGGCAAATGGAGTAATCCAGAGCGTCACGAGGAATCCTAGCTCGTGGAGTTCGTCAACCATGGATTTAGGATCGGGGAACTTCTTTGAGTCGAATTGAAAATCACCATACTTGGTACTCCATCTGTCGTCAATCCCCATAACCGAACGAGGTAAGCCACGTTCGGCAATTTCCTTGGCGAAATTGATTACATCGTCCTGGGTAACGTCAGCTTTGTAACGTGCCCAAGTACTCCATATAGGGTCTTGTATCACGCTAGCGTTCGGCATATCTCGAGGACCGAACGCCGTCTGTACGCTTCGCAAACCTTTTTCACATGCTTCTTTTAGATTTTTGCTTCCAGACAGGGTAAAGATCAAGTTCGGTGAGTTGGGCATCGCAGAATCGGAAAGCCAAGGGTGCCTTACGTATGGCCAGTCATACCTGCTGCGACTTTGAAGTGTGATAGTGCCATCTCCTCTGCCATCATCCGCAAAGGGAAGAATGTCACGCGTAAAGTTCGCAACGCCCGTTCCCCAACACAACGGTTCAGGAGATAACCCATGTTTCGGAGTTCCATTGAAAGCCATATGAAGGCAAGAACTCCGATCATCGACATGAATGGAAGCTCCGTGCGAGCTATACATTGTCGGTTCCAGTAATGTACAAATCCCGTTTGGGCCGTTGTCGAAAGGGTAGAAAGGACCAAGTTCTAGTCGTGCATGGTTCAAAGGCCAATGTTGGTGCATTAGATGACCTAGACCAAACCAGTTTTCACTTGCAACCGGAATACGGGCAGTAACGGTTTCCGAGGTGGTAAACGCATTGATGCGGAAGGAAGACGGTGGTATTGGTGTGATGTAGAGGCCTGTATTGTGCTGCGAGAAGCAATGGGTGTTTGTCTTGCCGTCAATGGTTAAAAAGGGGCGATCCGGGAATGTCAAGGCAGGGAGCGATATTGTTGTGGTGACAAGATGACGACCCTTGTGAATAAGTGTCAATGTCGGGTTGTCGAATACCAAAGAGACCTGTAGCTTGCACGTACCATCAGGGCTGGTAATCGTCAAATCATCTGGTGCTTCATTCATGATTGGAGACTGAGATTTCCATGCGCCGGTCCAGCATTTATCAACAGTCCTCGGGTTCACGCATTTAAAACAACAGTTGCAAAGGATGGGTTTACGTCAAAGGGAACGACTGAAACGTGCAGCATGGAGATAGAATGCACACGATCTCAGACGGAAAAATATGATATTTGTGGATCATTCCATCATGACATGTGATCATGTGATAACATAAAAGTCTATATTTATCAGCTCATCATTATGATGACTACCCACCTGTCCTCAGCTAGCTCCCACTCCCTATCTCTCTCATTTATAGGTCATAATGCTGCGTCTTTGCAATACGCAGCACCGAACGTTGTTTGGCAAAGAAACGAAGGTCTTTTCTCATCTTTTTCGTCCCTGTGCCCTTAGTGATAGCTCGTATGTTCTGCCTTCGCTCAAATTCCAGCCATCTGAATGATTTCCAGTGACTGAAGTGCATTGCGACCTCGATTGCTTGAGTGAAGAGATTGCTCTCGTGCATCAACTTTGAAGGACTCAAGCGATCCGCCTTCACGTGGTGAGTCTGTCTTCCTTCGGGAAGCGAAACGGATCTGCGGTCGGGTCTCCAACGGAGGCCGGAATCTTTTCAGGATGTCGATTAGAAAATGGCCTGGAAAGGTTTTGGCCTTCCTAGTGAGAGAACGTTTCTTCGAACAGAAACGTTATGTAGTACGCCGTAATTAGGCTATTACACCCATGAAGAGAGAGAGAGATCAACTTTGAAACTACACAACGCGTGAGACACGTCTAGCGTCAATTGAGTCCAGTGAAAAGTTTGATTAGACAAGTGCCACAGAAGTTTTTGGCCTTTCTACAGAGAGAAAACTTTCTTTGAAAGTTTTACTACAGCTCAGTAATTAGAGGCCATTGTCCGCAATAAAGAAGAAGAAGAGTCCAGTGAAAGCATCTGCTCTACCTGAGCTTGAGATCCTATGCCAGATACTCCAGCTCCATGTTGCATGCACGTTGCAGCAGCCATAGCATTCGCCAGAATGCAGCAATCTCTCAGTTCAAGCTTATGCACCAATCTGCCGGCAAGAAATGCACCGATAAACGCATCGCCTGCTCCTATCGAGTCTCGGTAAGTGTCACGTAGATCAAAACCTGGCGCGCTGCAAATCTCGTCCCCCATGGTCGTCTTGGCGAACGCATGACATCCATGAGAGCCGTCTTTGAGGACGATCGTTTTTGCACTCGAAAAGAACGGCAGAGTCCGAACTATGGCTTCGAGGTCCTCTTTACCAGTTAGCGTTTTCGCTTCTTCGTAGTTCAATGAGATACCTTGCGCGGAGTTGAGAATCTGTAAGAAAAGATCATCCTTTCGCCGCAAAAGAGATTCGGTCGCTGCTTGAGGATCAACCCAAATCTCACATTCATGCCTCATAGCCACATGAAAACATTGCTGCACTAATTCCCGATCACTGTGTAGTGCGTAGCCATCGATTATAAGAGCTTTAGATGTTCTCACAAGGTCCTCCATAGCTTTTGGGAGACACTCATTGTAGAGCTCTTGGCTTTGAAAATCCTCGTTTGATGCAAGGAATGTGTGCGAACCAGATGGATCGAAAAGAGCCGCACATGTCGGAACAGTTCCCCTCGGATGAGACACAAGGCCTTGCACGTCAATTCCCTCTCTCTCTGTGGCGCTTCGTAGATACCGAGAAAGCAATAGATCACTCGGACGAAGATCTTCTCGTTCGTCGCCGATATACGCAATGGCAGCCGATTTTGCTTTCAGCCTTGTAGCGCTTATGAGCGCGTTTAATGAACCACCTATTTCAAAGAAAGCGCCATCTCGTAGTCTTTGATGCTCACCATTGGAAACTGGATAGTGACTGATCGGTAGCATGATATCAATGCACATATTTCCAACGGACACAATGTCTATGAGCTTCATTGAGGCACTCTCGGTCGAATTCATCATCAGTCTCGCCTTCTTGCCAGTTATCCGCTGTGCAGCAGGAGCAAACGTAGTGAATTCGGGTGCAACTCGCCCAAATACGTTTGTCACAAACTGGATAGGTGAAGTTTGGCCCCTGGAGAGTAAACGTTTCTTACGAAAACAGGACGAAGACGGCTTTTCCGAGAAGGGGAGTGGCCGTATTGGTGCGTGATTAAACGCAAGCAAAAACTGCACCGATGGTGTAGCCATGGTACTGCAGGGAGGGCAGAGCGCATCCTGGATATGAGAGTTTACTAGCACCGTCTCTTTTCTTCTCTCCACAGTTTTCCACAGACCATCCCAATCATGACTATTATTCCCGACTCCATCAACTACTGTACCTGTACAGTCGGTGACGTAATGCTAGCATGCATTAGTTATTAAATTAATAACTTAACTTAAGAGCATCCCCACCGAGCAGTTCCATCCTCCCAAATACCCAAATTTTTAGCCTTTGGAACAAAAAACCGTGCCCCACGGGTAAACCTTTCTCCAAATAATTTGAAACAGTTCCAAAATCTCGGTGCAAATCTCAGGAATTTGCACCAGGATTTTGGAAATGTGCCAATGATATCTCAACTACGTGGGCTTCTTTTACTGGACAAGTTCTCAGATAAGTTCATCTAAAAAATCATTTTTCTCCCAGTTACACCAGTCCATCACAAGCACGATCGATGTTGCGGAATGTTTTATCATCGGTAGGGAAGCATTCTGCAAAAGGTTACAAAATGAAACAGTATAGCTCGGCGTATAACGGCTATTTGTTCTCAACGCATGTAGTAGATGCGTGGTGTCGCTCTAAATAACTTCTCAACAACCATTACAGGCGTTCGTCGTAATTTAAGACTGTTTCAATACGAGCAAGCATTCGATAGATACCCGTCAGAGCCACATCTGACTAGAAACTCTAATGCAGTGGACTAATTTCACCGAGTAACTGTAGTAAATGAGCAATTTTTGAAGTCTGGCGCGCTGTAGAATCTAAAAATGCTGAAAAGCGCAACGAAAAACAAGTACCAAAATGACAGTCGGTTAAAGATAGAGGCGACAATATAGAGGCCAAAAATGTGACTGAATACGGATTTTGAACATTAAGTCCCGGTAGAGGCGATTAAAAGCTGGCACGGACATCATCTTCAAAGATATGGAACTTCTAATGCAAAAGCGACAAAAAATTCTGTTCTGATTTAAACTTTTTGTTTCTTGTTACTTTTTGCTACAAGAAATGAGTTATGCTTTGTACCATCATATCCAAAATAGTTTTTTTCAGAAGTAAACGATATGAAACGTTTCTGCAAATCTTTCGACGTCTTTGAAATTCATACAGCGTTTTCTATTTGACACAAGCTTTTGTGATGCAAACCACCGGAAAAAAAGACCGCGCTCCCTCGCTGGTAGGTCAGCAATAGAACTTTCCGATAAGGCTTGCGCTAGCCGGTTTTAAATCCGGGAAGCCCCGTGCCGAACGTGCGGTCGGAGATGGGGGAAAGAATCGGTACGTGAGCCCACGATGTGGGAATGCCACAGCGTGTGGAGTAAACCGTTTAACGGTTGAGCAATCCGGAGAATATCCGGCAGATGAGCCGCGCGCCGCACGCGGTAGCACAGACTCACGAACAAGTGGGAATATCTCCCAAAATGATGGGCCAAACCTGAAGGATCAGGGCGAAGCAGCTACAGTCCGTAAGACCGAAATAATAATAATAAAGGGGCCGCAACGACGGAAGTGCACCCCTCGGTGGTAGAGGTGGATAACTAGCCCGAAGTATCGACGGGATTCTCTGCAAAGGGCTGTTCCGTGCGAATGCCGGAAGAAAGTCAGAGCCAAGTCCTCCTTAGCGGAGGTTTACTGAACACAGTCGCAGTGTCATGACACTATATGTAGTGCTACTGTAGCTACAGCTAGAATATCCTAAGTATCCAGCATTGCTGGCCATCATGTCCCACGTGTACGACCAACCGCCCCTTGCCACGGCGCATCCGCCAACTGCGGCCAGACACGCACACGTGTGCAACTCATAATAACCCACCAACTGGGCATCCCTCAATAGCGCCAAAAGTAAGAATAGCCTAATAAGTAGTCATAATAAAAACGGTGCTTCGTCCGGATATCCGGATCAAATCTTATGAAGAGTATGAGCACCCATCCCTTCCAAGGGCATTTTGCTCTACGTCGTCCCCTTCTCAGGGCGAAGCGCCACCCGAGTCGGTAAGATACGGCCCGCCAGGGGGGGGATATATACCCATCCCGGGCTCCGGGCAAGCCGAGAACTTCTCGGAAACAGACACACACTCACTTGACCTTCTGCCTTCGCCACCATCGAACACGTCCACCATGCAGCCCAATAATAACACGCCGAATACCCCTGTGGTCCACCGCAATCTTCGCGGAATACTCCGTCTTTGTCGACGGCTCGCATGACTGCGTCCAACTCACCGGTGTTCCGGTCTGTGCCCCTTCCGCAACAACCCGCGGCTCCACCGTCCTCTGCCGGCAATGCCGGTCCGTCGCATCAAGGCGCAGATTCCGTATGGGATTGGTTCAACAATCAGGTGCCCGTTGTGCCGGGTGGCTGGCCCTCGCCAGTAGCGCTACGCATCCGGGGTCCGCTCCGTTATAGTCACATCTCCTCCCAGGCTCCCTGGTGCGACGCCGATGCTGTTCGGAATCACGCTCTCGTGGACTCGTACACAGTCGATGGTGTGCTCCCCGGTGGACTACCGGTTGATGTTGTCCGGTCCTGGGACTGGCTGGCACGTATTGCCGTGCATTGGAGCTGCCTGCTTGTCGGGCATGGCGAGACGCCAAACTTCGCGCAAAACGAGATAGCCCGTATCGGGTATGCGCGACACTTCCGAGCGTCAAACGAGCACCCCGTGCCACCCAAGTGTGGGTTCGATGTTGCCCGATACCGTAGCTTCGGGGAGGTGGGCTATGGTGACCGACTAGCCGGTACGCTGGATGAGATCGACCAGTTTCGGGACTTTTTTTTCAATCAAATGCAGTTTATTTATTGTGTTCTCAATGTCCCATGTAGAGCAGCAGAGTAACACATTCATCTGGTTCACTACACTAGTCGACTACAGTCTACTGTTT
>JASCIV010000231.1:0-30116 GCA_030374735.1 Gracilaria caudata
TGATAGATTTCCGCCTCGGCGTGTCGTTAACCTCCCCACGGAGTGTGCGCACCCGTAGTGTACGGACTATCATCGCCCTTGGCGCATCTAGGGACACTATCTGTTTTACCGTTCCGCACCGGCCGTTATCCCGGTAAGCACCGTGTTTTCGCCCGTTTATAGGGTTGTCTTTCGATATCTCGTGACCGTTCTCCGTGCCCTCGAGGCCCTTTTTCTTTGTTGTCTTCCCACTGTTTTTGGTTGTTCTTTACCCATCTTTGGGTGGCTTTTTCACGGATTTCCTCCGATGCTCGTAGCCGTATTGGCTCCTGGCACTATCCGTTATACGAGTTATCATACTCCGTAAGGAAAAACCTTATACACACATTCGACGCCCACAACCGGCTACGACGTGTACCTCGTAACTTTCCGACGCTTGTCGTGGAGACTTACCCCGGACTTACACCCCGGCTTCGCCGTGTCAACCTGGAGATCCTCTGCCGTCCAGCTAGCTCGACAAAGGACGAGATTCCGAACTTGTCGGTGTGTTTTGGGTTTTCTCATTGCACTACAAAGTTATCTGATTTATGAGTGCCCTAATAAGTGCTGTACAGAACCGGACAACAGGATCAGATTTGAGAAGAACACTGGCTTTAATAACCCCTACCGCTATCTTGAGTCATGTTTTGCAAGCAATGATGAAGAAACGCTACAGGAGTTGTATATAGACAACGCAAATTCAAAGTTTGGCGGGGCCGACATTACTCAGTTTGCACCATTCCTAAGCAAAGTGTCTGATCGAGATCTTGCATTGCATGACTATCTGGAACTTATCATCATGAAAAGTTTGCCTTTCTGTACTGTAGGAGACAAGTTCATCCGCAAAATTGTGAAGCATGAACATAAGTTCTGTACGGAAACAGTTGAGAAAGTACTATTGCAGCTCACAAAACTAGTCGAGAAGAAAATTGGAGCCGCAATGAAGGAGGCTGAGTGTGGTGCTATTTTACACGATGGATGGACTTGCTGCAGTATGCACTATATTGGACTGTTCGTGTCATATGTAGGCAAACAAGAAAGCAAACACAGTTCTGGTGCTGGAGAAGGTGTGCAACTGGCCTTACTCTCATGCTCTCCAATGTCATCTGCGGGTGTGAATGACAAAAAAGCAGAAGAAAATGCAGACTTCTTCGAAGAGGAGACTACATTGTTCACCGCCGAAATACACGCACAGCGCAAACAATCTATGTTTGCGTACTATGACAATGACCCTAAGAAGTGGCTACAGTGCCAGATTGCCGAAAAGTGCCCAGTGAACAAGAAGGTGGCCAAGCTTTTGAAGATACCTCATGTCGCTTGCAAGCACCACTTGCTAAATCTTAAATTCAACTTGATGGTTCGCAGTGTTCCGAATCTCAATAACGTCATCGAAACTGTTCACAGTACAATGTTGGTGTCCAAGCAAACTTTGAAAAACGCATCTCTTTTGCGCAATATGGTGGACCTAAAACCAATAATACATAATGCGACGCGTTGCTCGGAAAAGCTTTACATGTTGGAAAGGTTTTTTCGAATTTATGACGAACTTCTGAAAGTGGATGAAGATGATCGTTCTAGTTTATCAGTGAACGCCATTTCTCAGTTCAAGGGAAAAGCGCAGAGGTACGCAAAGTAGTTGAGAGAAATTAACGACGTTGCAAAGTACCTCCAGTCTTCCAGACTTTCTCTTTTTGATTGTCAAGATGCACTTGATATGTTGAAAGATGAAGTTCTAAACGGCCTGCACAACCAGACTTCCGCATTTTATAGATGCTTTTCGAAGGCAGAATATATCGATGATGGCGCAAGCATATTGCCGAATCTACACTTTGAAAGTGGTGTGTGCAAGTTGCAGGCAAATTGGGCTTTCGATTTAACCGATGAAGGAAAACAGGCATGTCATCGTTTGCTACTAAATGTAGAAGAATCAGATATCGATGATGAGAAGGGCTATGGCGTGAAGTTGAGTTACCGAACGCAAAGAAAGGCGTAAAAGAAGAAAGATATGTAGCGTCCGATACAGGGATTGCGCCTTTATTCTGGGTTCTGTAGCCGAAGTCGAGCGTCTGTGGTCGATTGCAAATTATATTCTGCGTGACGAACGCAAGAAGCTGGATCCCGTTGTTTTCGAGGCGCTTATATTTTTACGAGTGAATTGCAAGTTTTGGGACATATATACTGTACATCAAGCGTTACAAGAGATACGTCTTGATAGAGGAAACTAAGATATGTCTCTTGCGTTTTCAATTACGGTACCTTACAATTCTAATAAAGTTTGAAGTTCATCACTTGTGTACGCTGGTTTTTATGAGAAAGCTATAGTATTGTTCATGGGAGTGTCAGAATCCTATACACTGTCTTCGTCGCTGTAGTGTTTGTAAAAGGTTGCAATTACGATCTCGATTGCAAGATGAGAGAGGTATTGCAATCGCGATTGAAAGACGAATCTTGATTGCAATCGTGATTGCACTTTGGGGCGAGAGGGCGATTGATTGTATGATTGATTGCCACAGTTGCAATCACGAACAATCGGATTGCAGGGACCCCTGGCTGGGCTGCTTAAGGGTAGCAAGAAATTATATTTCGTGTCATGATAGAATTTATGGTAAAGAAACACATCACAGGACAGCTTACACGATTTCAATGCATCCTAAGGTGTCAACAAAACTACATGGCACCCAATTAAGCCAGAAAGTTTTTAGTCTTCCTAGAGCCAGAAACTTCCCTCTAGGTGACCTTTAGTTCTGAAGAAAACAACTACCGTTCACGTCAAAGCAGATAAATGAGAAAAAGCACAATGTGTGAGGTTGACACAGCGACGAGTAACAAGATGGGATAGTAATATTATTAATAGCAAGCTTGTGTTTCAATTAGAATGAGCTCGAGGGGCAGGAACTTGATACAAAGAGTCGTACTTTAACTAATATGCAAACTGTAAACTGGGTTCTGGGAGTATTGCTACACAACGTGGTAGCAGACAGTCTGTAAAGCAGCGGCTGCGGCGCGTCTGCAGCGCGTCTGTGGCGCGTCTGCGGCGCGGCTGAGGGGACCGGAAGCAGCTGTGGAACGGCCATATCTGCAGAGGCGGTGGCACAGCATGGAAACCGCACCGACGGCGCGACGACCGAGTGTTAATGGCGTGGCAATTGCGCGGCGACTGTCGGTGACGTTTTGCCAACTACGGCATCTTTGGCGGGTGGAGGTCGCGATATAGACCGTCTCAACGGCGGTACCGCGTCGAAACTAGCATCTTAGAGCTTTTTCGGGCAGACGAAGTGACAAAAGCTGCTGCTCACGCTGCTTTTGTCACTTCGTTGTTACGGTTATAGACGAGACAAGATTTTTCTCTCTTTTCCATCTGGAGGAGCATAAACTTTCAACTAACATTACCAACAGAATCAGAGCTCGTGGAGCCGCTTTATCTGCATCGCCCGTGGAACGGACTGTGTGCGATACCGATGATATTTCCCTTGAGATTTGAACAGTGCAGGGTTGGATTTATTTGAGCAGACTTCAAGCTCCCGACTCACAAGTAAATTGACAATGACAGTTTGACTGCCGAAATCGACTTTGGCCAACAAAGGGGATCTGAGTTTGACGAAGCGTTGTCCACATCAGCATTGGTAATATAAAGGAACAAGCTGACGAGCTTTCGTTTACCTGCCCCCCACCCTGGGATAAGTTCAGCCCATCCTTTCTGAGTCCTCCATGCAGTGAGTTCTGCTCTTCTGTTGGACAATCAGAGCTTCAGACCTTGCGGGTAATCCCTTTCACCAACACAGTAACACACGTACTACTGCTGACCTGTTACATCTAGCCCACCAATTAGACCTCAGAGACACGCTGATGTAGCCATTGCCACTAAAATATCGTAGTCATGAATGTTAATGTTCAAGACAAAAGCCAAGTGAGTATCCCACTCCGTACATATATGTAGCAACTTCACGCAGTTCAGTATTGGGCAATCCACAGAATAGGACGCAATCACTACGCTCAGGATTCTGAAGAAACAAAGCTGCCTCAAACAGTGTCCGGGTAAAGTTCCGAAAATGGTCGAAAGTGTCACCAATCGGAGTAGCCTCTCGAGTCGGTAGTTCACATTCAGTGCAGCACCCAGGCGAATCTTCCAAATAATGAATAAACTTGAGTTGATGCATATCTGGATTCAAAACTAATTGAATGGATCGCGAGCAATTTCGGTTGAGAACCCCCCTATCTGGAGTGCTTCTTTGTACATGGGGGAAGTACGAAATCCTCGTGCTTGAGATTTCCATGAGCGCAAACTTTCGAAATCGAATCCCTCCCAGATGTCGGACAAACTGTTTGCCGACCAGACTGGAATTAAATGGAACGGAAATCTTGGCCTCCCCACATGATGCACAAAAAAGACAACAAGCACGGTGAACCAGAAAAGCAAATGAGCCATATTCTGCGGCAGTTGGGTAACCAGTGTTCGAGAAGCGCGAAGAAACAAGAATGGTGAGAACTGCAGAGGCAGAAAAAGCAGTGGGGCAGAGATCGAGCGGTTTTTGTAGCAAAGAAAAGTTTCCTATCTTACTCACAGCTTTATGCGAAGACAGTAATCCCATAAGGTAGCTTGCTTCGTGTTCCTGATAAGTGGAATTCCTTACTCGCAGAAGCTGGAAACGAATCATTACAAGAAGGCTTTGAGATATTGCTTCGCTGTGATAAGTGATGTCATGGGATCAGGATCGTACTTCACTATGATATTGTTTCAGACGCTTTTCTGAGAAACCCCATGAAATCCTGGGCTTTCATAGGCAGCGCTGAGTTGGTTTTTAATGTATATCGAGAACCTTTGAACACATGTGTACTGAACCCCCCACTACTACGGATACATTATGCCTAGTAGAAAAATTTAGGCAGCGTGTGTTCTAAGAGCAAAATGCTAGCAAAGCATTCATGCTTGGAAGAATCCAAATTCACAACACAGAGAGATGCTTTATATTTTTTTCTCCTCTTTTGGATGGTTTACAGAAACATTTGCCGGCAATAGGCGTAGGAGATTGTAGAAATCTGATGCACTCTGTTTTTGAAGTCTTTTACAGCGTAGTTTGAAGTGAGTTTCTCGCCATTTTGTTGTCTTTGTCGTGGTGTAAGAGAATGGAAGTTTTGTACCAATCCCTCTCCTCTCCGGAGAGGGATTGGTACAACATGTTTACCTTTGACCGACAGTTCAGAGCTGCAGTGACACTGCCGATACCTAGACTAGAGTGTAGCACATCTTCAGGCACTATGGTGTCTGTAACCATTAACGGGTGCGTAGGTTTCATGTCCATTACCTGGACGGGTGCCACTCTATTACACGTGGTGCCCAGATGATGCAAAAGCTTGACACATCATGTGTTACCCTGCAGGGGGTTTTGACAAAATGGTGGCCAGTGACTGCAGGGCGAAGACCGAATCTGGTGCGACACGAAAAAGGCATCGATATATATACACAACAAAAAATCAATCACTCGCAAAGGAGCCAGGTGAACAGGGATCAGCTGAACGACCATGATGGTTCGTACTGCCCATCTGTAGAAGATAAAAAGTACAGCGTGTTCGCAATGCATCCTTTTTTCTACTGCCAAAAAAGCGATCCACATAAATTTCTATCACTGACTCGTCACTCACGATTGTATATTATTCTGGTCACGTAATCCAGGAGGGCTACAACGGTGATTTTGCTTATGGATTTGTGTGGCCTTCCGGCAGCCTCCGGGAATGACTTAATAATTACCTTTAGGGAATTCAGAATGATGTTCTACCTTTCTGAGTAAGCATGTGCTGCTACTCATATCTTTTCAACACATCGTTCTCCTACCGCTTAATCCTTCTGATTTCGCCATATTGTGTAGGCGCCACCAAGGATGCCAACCATAAATGGAACACCAACGAAAACTAGCACAGGCAATAACGTGTGCCCAGTTCTGAATCTAAAGCTTCGAGAAGGTGGAGCACATTCTGGTGCGTACCTGCTTAGCAGATTCTGGATCTGTGAGGAACGAAAATAAATTGCGATTATGGTTAATACGTTTCTCTTGCTCCGAATTTGTTGTGGTGTGGAATTTCTTACCGTGCCCTGGATGCGCAATGAGACAAGTTTACGGTCAAAGCGTTCCAAGTAATCCCGGGGAACGTTTGAGTTGAAGATCCATCGACTGTTGAACTCATAGATGTTCGACTCGAGCTCAAGCACCGTGTATTGATCTGTTTCACGAAAACACACAGCAGATTTAGAGAAGATTTGGTAAGTTGGAGCTCTTAGCCATGTCAAAACCTTTCTTGAAACATACCGCATAGATCTCGATCACTTAGAATGAAATCTGCAGCCAATTTGTGTGTCACTACAAACTCAACCTCACTTCTAGGCTTCGTCAGTTCGTCAAAACAGTCCTCGATTGACGGTTTCTTTGTAAAATTCGTGCGGGTATTTTGCACTGCAAGTAGTAAGCACAGAAAAGGGAACATTCATGTTAGAAACTGTTGCGTCCGCTTCTGTGGAATGGCACTTACCTTTCCTCTCAATTGCTTCTGATAAAACGCTTCTGTCTTGTACACAGTAACGTGATTTATCTGTGATCTCTTCGAATTGCCTTTGAAATCGTTTGTTTAGCTCACTCTGCCTTTCTGACAAATCATTCACTGCACCAGCTTCCAAGTATAGAAAGAATATGATAACGATTGCAAAAAAAGCAAATCTTAACAGAGAGGTTATGACTGCGTATTTCATAGGGATAATATCAAGCTTTCCTCTTTTCTTTTGCTTTCCGTCCTCTTCTCCTGCGACATCAGTTCTTGCAGCTGTGGAATTTCCTCCCGAACTACTGTAATCGTTCCCTCCCGCCTCAATTTGGGTTTCCAGGTTCTCCTTTCTGGAAGTGTAGAAGGCGTCTGCATCATCATATGCTCCCGTTAGTATGAAATAGAACGGAATTCCTTTTGATCTCCCTTTTATGACGACGCGAATATATATGAGGAGGGCAAAACCAAAGCACAATAGGAACATGGCGAAAATAAACCATATCGCTCCTACCTGAAACGGATCAAACACCAGTAAAGCTCTTTCAAAATTGCCACTTTCTTCAAAAGAACCCACAACAACGATTCTGTCATCGAGCCACGCCCCACTTTCTCGATGAACACACTTTTCGAGGGTCGCCTCAGCAATTGGACCAATGGCGAAGTTATAGTTCTTGGCCATCGTTGACTGAACGTAGTGCATCAATTCAAAGTTTCCGCAGGTTTCATCGCTAACAAACAAACACAATTCCTCATCCGCAAATGTCTCTCGAAAAATATCCAACACAGGACCCGAGATATGCGGGTATTTGGTCCTGATGGCTTTACACAGAATGGGTTCTGTTGGTATCGATTCGTTCTTGTTAACGTCAATAAGACCTGGTTCCAGCTTGAGTATGAAGCATATCTTTTCGCGGCATTTCTCGGTGATTTGCACTTGTCGTGCTGTTCCAGATGACATCTTCAGGCAGTCTATCTGGTTCAGCTCTTTCATGCAATCATCTGGATCATATCCACTGCAATCTTCTGGAAACCAATCCTTGCAGCTATTACCCCGAACATAACGGGGTGCGAAAAACAAAGCAAATGCAACGCACAAAATGAGCATCGATGAATGGAGAGCCATTTCAGTCAGTTTAGCTAAGGTGCAGATGTAAATCAACTGGTGGATGAAAATTCCGACCGGAGAGGACACATAAGTCAAGATGAGCAACGCGTGATAAAGACTGATAAGGAGCGGCCGTTGTCTCGGCGAAGAATCACTCGGATAAGCTGTTGTCCATGTGCGCTATTCAAGTTCTGCATGGACATTTCCGTTTGTCCGCAAGATGGGGCTGAGGAGTCAGTTTTATTGTTGGGCATTCTGAGTGCTTTATGAATTCGAGATATGACCCCGTTTATGCACTCGCTCACGATGGGCCTATTGGGCCCGAACAAGTCAAAAGGTTCTGAGTTCATCGAAATTCATGCATCCGAAAACATAGAAACGGTATATAATGTAAGTGGCCCCTACCTGGCCTCCTTATTATTCGTCTTGTCCGTTAATGGGCGCTTGGGACTAGCTGGTACTCTTTTACAGATGTAGTTTGCGAGTCTATAACGGTTACAGAGACCATAATGACATTATCTCCTCTATAACCGTTACCAACATTGTTTGTCACAGCACTAAACAGTGTGCAAAGTGTGCAGTATGCACTGCACCTTTTTAATAAGCAGCCATAGCGATATTACCATGCTCTTCATCTCCGCGTCTATTTTTCTTCCTTCTGCCTTGTGCCCAGCACCAGAAATTCCAATGCCAGTTCAGCTCAAGTCTCCCCCAGAGAATGAGAAGAAGAAGCACGATGAGGAGGGGTACGTATACGAAAGGAGTGAAAGTTATGGCAAGCACTTGTGCAGTGACCTTGTTTCTCTGTTTCGGGGTTTCACCGCCACCAAGCCATTCCTCCAACTTTGCGCAAAGAAGGCACGTCATTCGATTAGCATTCTGCAGGATATAACGTAAAAAATAAGGTTCAAGAGATGATAACTTACAGATCCATTGACGCGACTCTGAACAAGACGTATGTTCATTTCCGCAAGGCGTTTCCGTTGGAGCTCGTTTTCGGGTTTCTTAAACAACCAACCGCTGTTGAAGCGATAAATATCGTCCTGTAACTCGAAAATTTGCAGTCGAGTCTTCAAACAGTAAGCATAGAAAGTGTTAGCTCATTCCATCACAAACGCAGCAGCGAGGAGCAAAGCACGTACCCCACTATCACCGTTCTCCTTATTGTGTTTTTCAATTTGAAACTTTGCTTCAATTTCATAGGAAACAGCGAAACGAACTTCATCGTTTACGTCAATGATTCTGTGTATGCACGATAGAAGGCCATCTTCCTCTCTCCATCTGAGCTCATCATTTTCACCCACTTCGTTCGACGGGTCAACTTTTTACACATGGGTGCGTTCGGAAGCACAATTGCGTCAGCTTCTTGTGCACATAACTCGGTTTTCGCGGGAATAAAAAGCGAGGGGGTGGAGCTGAGTGACGTACCTCTGTTACGCCAGACGTTTGCAAGCGCAGAATCTTTCATCACACAGTACTTTGGCAGCTTTCCTCTCGATATTGACCCTACAGCTCTGTTCGAAACGGCGGAATTGTCTTGGAAGAACAACAGGTTGACCAGGCCAGCCTCGTAGAACACGAGGAACACTAGGAAGGCCATCTTGAGAGAAAAGCGAAACACGGAGGCCACGATGGTTAACCTGTTAATTCTCCTGGTTTCCTCTTGTGTGCGTTGTTGCAGCCCCTCGTTGAAGAACTTTGACTCCAGAATGTTTCCCTCATCTCCGGTAAGAAGGAAATACGTCGCAGCGAGTTTGTAATGCAGGCGATGGTGAACCCTCCAGGCCAGAAACGCAAACACGACAATGTGCGCGAAAAGAATGCCAGCAAACCACCACCACGCATTTCTAGAGAACGGGAACGTTACGATTAGCCAAGGGTCTTCATTCGGAGCGGAGGTTGAATTGCCCACGACAACCATTCTGTCGTCCAACCACGAGCTGCTTGGCACGTGGTGACATTTTCTTTGAGGCGTTTCTAGCATTGGGCCTCCCGCAGCAAACATGTATTCGTCATCAGATGCTACCAGATGCTGTATCATGTTCCAAGTGCATTGCGTATTATCGCCCACCCATACGCAATACTGCTCCCCAGCTGTGCTGGTCGTAAACAAATCTGTGAGGCTTCCGCTGACGCCTCTTTCCTTACTTTCGTTGCATTTGAACGGTACAGAGATGCTCTGGCGACTCTGTCGATCGTTGGGGATGATCACAATGGGCGCTTCTTGTTTGAGCAGGAAACAAATGTTTGTCTTGCACGGCTCAAACTTGGATTGTTGGCGCTGGCGCTCAGGGATGCACATGTTATTGTAACACGCATTTGGATCATAGCTTGTGCAATCAAAATCGGAAAGACCAATGTCATTGCAATCGTTGTTGGCGCGCACGACGCTCAAGATCAAGAGCAGCGCGAAGGCGGTAGCGACGGGGCTTGACATGAAATGAAGCATGACGGTGCGGCGCGCATGAGGCGCGGAAATCAGAAAAGGAACGTGCGCGCCGGAAAAACTGCGCTGGGGAAGAGTGGGCGTTTAGCGGAGCGAGTAGGAGACAAGGAAGAAGGCTCACGGCGTATGGGAGCGCCGTGAAAGACATGGGATGACGCAAGATTGGCAGCGGACGCGGTAGGAGGGCCAGGCGTACAACAGCTCGACTGGCCGCGACGAGGAGCGGCAGGCGAGGCTGCGCTCGCTGCGCGGTGCGCGGTGCATGTGCTGCGGGCATGAAGGAGGAATGGACGCGCGCGCGCGCGCGGCACGCGTGGCGCAACAAGGTGTGCATGACTGAGCAGTGCGCTGAGGGTTGCTGGTGGCACTTGAATGCTACGAAGGTAGTTGCGCGTGTGGCGTGGGGGTGGTGTGCTCTTTTTGCGCGTGCATGTTGGCTCTGGGAATGGGGCAGAGTTGCTCAGGGCGAGCGTGCGTCAGCGCGAGCGGGTCTGCATGAGCGCGTGGAAGGGGCAAGCGGGGCGCGCAATTGGCACTGCGTGGACGCGAATTGGCGTCGGTTGTACGGACCACGATGGCGTCAGAGGGCCCGAGGCGGAACACACTCACAGGGGGGAGTACAATTGCACTACGCAATGGAGTGCATGTACAACGGTATACTGCGGGATACCGCTGAGATCATAGTAATGCTACACAAGAAGATGATGCGTTCGAGCTGCGCTTTGCTCGCATTCAGCTTGTTTGCAGATGCGCCCCGATACGTGTTACACGCCGCACAGCTGGCGCCGTTGCCCAGCGCTCGCGCACATCGCGCGTGAGATGTGATCTGCGGCGTTGATTTTCAGAGTGGTGCAAACCCTCGCCGCCCAAGTTGTGCCCCCCCCCATCCCCCCCGCGCACCTCGCACCACAGCCCAATCGCGCAGCGCCGCCGCCGCCGACGAAGAAGAAGAAGCTCGCACACCATGTTGGCGCTACCGCTCGCGCCCGCCATCAGCGCGCTGCCCGTGGCGCTCAAGGCGCTCGGCGAGCTGCACCACGCCACCGTGCTGCAGTCCAACGCGCTCGCGCGCCAGGGCCTGTCCACGCCCGAGCAGCGCGGCGAGGACGCGCGCCTGTCGCGCCAGCGCGCGGGCGGCATTTCGGGCGGCTTCCAGAAGCAGGGCCCCAGCTGGCTGCGCAAGGTGCCCTCCCGCCCCGTCGCCGGCGACCTGCGCAAGCAGTACGAGGTGGGCGGCTTGGGCAACGCCACGTCGTCGCGCGGCAACTTGGTGGACATTCTGGACAAGGTGCCGAGGAAGACGCATGGAAACGGCGATTACAAGACCATCAACCGCCCCAAGCCGCGACGCTTGCCGGGCTTTGGCAACCAGTCGTTCGGCCCGTGAGGCGTCAAAGTGGCGGTTTGTGAGCGTGGTGTACTTTTTTTTTAGTTGTTGGTAAACGTTGCAACAAAAAGTGCGCTTCTACGCTTTTGCGCAGTGGGGTGGGAGAACGAAGGTAGTGCGAAGGTAGTAGCTTTACCAAATCATCATTAAGCGGCGTAGCGAAACACAAAAAAAAGCAGTCAGTATCGTCTCGGCGTGCTCCCCCTCGAAGCGGGTGTCTTCGAGTTGGCGCTGTTCACATACTGCAGCGGCGACACGCTGCCGCGCACAAACCCCGGCGTGGTGGTGGACGACGACGGCGTGAACCCGTACTTGTCGCCGCGCGGCGTCTCAACCTCCTTGCTCTGCTGCCAGTTGGACAGCAAGAACACCAACACCGCGCCCGTACACACCGACAAAATGCAAAGCGTGAGCGTGCCCACCCACGTACCGCCCTCGCCGCCGCCGCCGCTGCGCGCTCCATACGTCACATCCACGCCGCTCTTTGCAAACGACAGCGCCGACGCGCCCGTCTTGAGCTTGCTCTGCAGCGAATCGAACGACTTTTGCAGCGAGTTCTTCTCCATGCTCAGCGACTGCTTGCTCTTCACCGCGTCGCGCAGTTTGCGTTGCAGCTCCTCCGACTGTCGCTTGAGCGCCTGCACGGCGGCGTTTTGATAGCCGCCGGCAAAGTCGCGTTCCGCGTCGCGGATGATGTCGGTGAGCGACTCGATTTCGGCGCGCCAGTCCGAAAAGCCCACGTGCGCCTCGCTGATCATACCCTCCAGACGCTTGAGCAGCTGCGTGCGTTCATTGACCACCACAAACAAAGCGTGCAGCCGCTCTGCCACGAGCTCGTACTTCTGCGTCTCGTTCGCCACCGCATTCGCCCAGTGCAACTTGTCGCGCAACTCTCGCGCCTCGCTTTCCAACGCCTCTCTGCGCGAGCGCTCCGCGTTGAGCTCCGTCTGCAACGCGCCAGAGCTGTCTGTGAGTTTGACAACGGTGAGCTTGAGCGCCTCAATGTCGCGCAAGTGCGCGGACACCTCCTCGCTGAGTTGGTTGATTTTGATGTTTGCCTTCTGTTTCTCGGCGCGGAATTTCTCCACAACGTCGCCGCAACGATCCTGACCGAGCATGTCGGCGATGCGCCACACCTCCACGAGCGTGGAGTGGATCTCGTTCTTGGCGCGCGTGGCGTCGTCGGACACGGAGTCGAGACGAGAGATGAGATCGCTGACCTTGCCCTGCGCGGTGTCGAGCTTGTTTTTGATGGCGATGGTCTCGCTGGACTTGGTGACGACGGTTTGCTCGGTGGCGGCTGTGACAAGCAGCACAAGCGCGGCGAAAAGCGCCGCGGACGCGGCGAGCGGGCACTTCATGCTGTGTGTGAGTGTGGATGGGAGGGGGTGGTGATACAGCGGGCGGGATTGGCACAGAGCAGTGGACGGCGCTGTGGGGTTATAAGCAGGGCACAAGCGGGGTAGGGGGGCCGGGGCGCGCAGACGGGGGGGCGCGCGGAGGGCGCGACGATGGGGGAAGTGTGGGGTGGCGTTAGAGACTGGGGGGGGACGACGCTACACGCGGGCACACACGGAGGTGCGCGACGACGCCACGCACGTTGGCGCGCACGCCGTCGGTGAACGGCACGACGCTGTCGTGCGCATTTCAAATTTCAAGCGGCCACGCAACGCACCACCGGCAGCAAAACAGCGCTCACAGCGCGGCAGCACGCACACGTGGCGCGCGTGCACACGCGCGCCACGTGCAGCGCAGCGGCGCTCCGCGTGCTAGCGCCGAGTTGAAGGCGACGCGCGGCGTGTGCACAGGGGCGCGGCGACGACGGCGCAGGCGGCGCGCTCGGGAAAACGATGGCGAGCCGACTGCTCGCGCAGCTGCTGCTGACGGGCGGCGCGTATCTGGCGCGCGCGTTTGCGCAGGCGTATCAACAGGCGCTGGTGAACAGCGCGCGCTCGGGCGGCGGCGCGGCGGCGGCGGCGGGCGGCATGTCGCGCCGCGCGGCGATGAGCGTGGAGGAGGCGGCCAGCATCCTGGGCGTGCCGAAGAACGCGGGGCTCAAGCAGATTCACCAGCGCTACGAGCGCTTGTTCGAGGCGAACGATGGCGCGAGGGGCGGTAGCGTGTACCTGCAGGCGAAGATTCACCACGCAAAGGTGGAGATGGAGCGCGCGGCTGTGCAGCGCGGCGAGCGACTGCCGACGGAGAATGGTGGGGCGGGGAAGCGCTCGGATAGCGCGCAACGGTGATGGAGAGAGGGGTGTGTATGGGTGGATGGCGCGGTGGCACGGCGGGAGGAGGACCGCTTGGGGCGCGTACAGCAAGGACGCGCGCGTGTGCGCGCCCAATGGGCGCGCGCGGGTTTGCTGCGGCATGCGTGGCGCGATTGTGGTGTGTGTTGCAGCGGTGGTGCTGACGTCGCAGAGCGCCCCAGCGCGGCGGCGCTGCGCGCGCTGCGCGCAGCAGCTCGGGCGCTGTTGTACAAAGGCGCGGCCGCCCGCTTAGAGCGCTCAGAGCCGTTCACGCAAACAGTCGTGCTTCGTTGATAAACGCAAACATAAGCACAGCCGCTCTCGGGGGAGTCATCTTGCAAAAAACGCGCCACTGTGAACACACCATGGCCAAGCACCACCGTAATCGTGCCATCCGCATCTACCACGCGTTTGTGGCCACGCTGCTGCTTCTGGGCGGCGGCGCGCTGCTGGGGCTGGGCATCTGGCTGGAGGTGAGTGACAACAGCACGCCGCTCGGTCTTGACTACAACGATGATTCGTACTTTGACATTGCGCTGCACACCGGGCTGGCGTCCATTATCGCCGGTTGCTTCCTGCTGGTGGCGTCGGTGGCCGCGCTCATTGCGCTGTCGTCGCGCTGCGTGGGCGTGACGTTCCGCGTGCTGTACGTGCTGATGGCGATTGTGATCGCGCTGGTGCTCATTGCGGTATGCGTGGTGAGTGCGCTGCTCGTGCACAGAAAGGACCAGCAGTCGGTGCGCAACGTGTTGGAGACGGCGTGGGAAACGGCGGTGGAGCGCGATAGTGAGCTTATTTGTCGCATCGAACGGCGCTTGGAGTGTCGCGGCTTTTTGGACGGGCAGTGCGTGAACTGCGTCACGGCGTTGGAGGACACGTGCTTGCAGAAGAGGACGTGCGCGGCGTGCTCGCCGGTGGCGGAGGCGTCGCTGCCGGGCTGTTACAACAGCATTGTGAGGGCGGTGAACCGCATCTTCCTGCCCGTGTCCATTGTGGCGGCCGTGCTGGCGCTCATGCAGATTGTGGACATTCTGTTTACTTGTTGTTTGTAACTATAAACGCTAACATTACTGCTCTCCGTCGTTCGCAGTAAGTGCTCGCCTGTACAAAAGCCGTGGCGATCAGTACGGCGCTTGTGCAAGTGTGAGCGCCTCATTGCAGCTGCGCGCACTCGCCTGAAGGTACAACGCCACCTTCGTAGATGACGTTCAGAGTGCGCAGTTTGGACGTGTAGACAACGTTTGATGCGCAGCCGGAGGGTTAAAATTAAATCTGCGTGGCTCACATGTGTCAAAGCACGAGCAACGAGGTGCACATCCGCCCGCTCTGCAGCTGCCAACAACTGCTGCCCGTTCCGCCTCCCCTCGCCTCCGCTTCCCCGCCCCCCCTTGTCCAAGCCCGCAAGCCGCCAGCACCATGCTCAACCTCGCCTTCATCGCCGCGCCCCTTTCCACCGCAAAGCCCTTCCACGGCGAAGCGCTCGCGCTTCGCCACGCGCCGCGTCGCGTCGCCACGCGCCGCGCCATCGGCCGCACGCCGCGCGCCGCCGCCATCACCGATCGCGCCGTGACGGAGTCGCTGCCCAATCTGCGCGTCAACGAACAGGGTCGCATCTGGGTGCCGCAACGCGCGCGTCCGCGTCGCAATCGCAAAAACGAGGCGCTGCGCTCGCTGGTGCGCGAGAACATTGTGTTGCCGTCCAATTTCATCTACCCGCTGTTTGTGCATACCAAGCGCCATAACGAGCCGATTGGCGCCATGCCGGGCTGCGAGAGGCATTCGGTGGAGAGCGTGCTGCGCGAGGTGGGCGAGGCGCATCGATTTGGCGTCAATTCTGTTGTGCTGTTCCCGAAGATTCCGGACGCGTTGAAGTCGAATACGGCCGACGAGTGTTTCAACCCGGATGGATTGATTCCTACTGTTGTTTCGGCTATCAAGATGAAGTATCCCAACGTGGCGGTTTGGACTGACGTCGCGTTGGATCCGTACTCTGACCAGGGACATGACGGAATCGTGTCGTCCGACAAGTTGGGCGACGGTGGAAAGGGCAGAATCCTCAACGATGACACCGTCGAACAGCTGTGCAGACAGGCGCTCTGTCACGCCAGAGCTGGCGCCGATGTCGTCTCTCCCTCCGACATGATGGACGGTAGAATAGGTGCCATTCGGGATGCGCTGGACTCTCACGGTTTCACAGACGTTTCAATCGTGTCATACTGCGCAAAGTATGCCTCCGCCTTCTACGGCCCGTTCAGAGAGGCGCTTGATTCAGCCCCAAGGGAGGATTCAAATGCGCCTCCTAATAAGAAGACGTATCAGATGGACCCGGCAAATTCGAGAGAGGCTTCGGTGGAAGCTGCTTTGGACGTTGCAGAGGGCGCTGATATGCTCATGGTGAAGCCTGGAATGCCGTTTCTTGATATCATCTTCCGCTTGAAACAGGAGACCAGTTTACCGATTGCTGCTTACCATGTCAGTGGTGAGTATGCCATGATGAAGGCTGCAGCGGAGAGGGGCTGGTTGGACGAGAAGAGTTCGGTGCTGGAGGCGCTACTGTGCTTCAAGCGTGCTGGCGCGGATGCCATTTTGACTTACTATGCGAAACAGGCGGCTATGTGGATGCACGAGTCGTAAGCACTCTTTCAGCTCCGTCGTGGTTCACGCTCCGCTCGGTGCTCTCTACAGTGCTGCCATACTCACGTAAATAGATCGTTTCTCGTCATAACTTGAAGCAATTTCGAGCACTCCTGTAGCTGTCGAGCTTCGCTGCGCGGAAATTGAGCATGGACGCGCTTTGGCTGTTGCAGCTTCATCTATCTGTGGAGGAAACCAAAGTCTACAGAACTGATACGCTGTGCCAAGCAGTTTGGCCCTGCTTACGTCTAGATAGCTTGCACGCACAGACAGGGCTTGTAAGAGAACAGTGGCACATTCACTTTGATGGATTTCAAAGGATGCAATTTGACTCTTTGTGTAGTTCCCAGTCGCTATAGCATCATAAATCCTTCCAGAAAAGTTGCATTAATGGCAACTGCCTGGTACACACGCGATGCATGATCACCTAGATGGCAATACAAATCCCACATTTGCTGCAAAAGGAGGTTCGTTACTTAGAACAGCTGGAGATGTGTTCAAGTCAGATATCGTGTTTTTGTTGGCGCATAGGAGCAAAGGAACACAAGGCGTCATTGAATCACGGCATCCTCTGAAAAGGATCTCATCACCGCTCTCAAAAACTCATACACTCGTTCTTCATCTTTCTTGCATTTATCAGCGCCTGTGACACCCGTGGCCACATCTACTCCACTTGGTCTCAGCGATCGTACGGCCTCTTCGACGTTTTGAGGATGAAGACCACCGGCCAACAGCCAGGGATGCTCGGGAGGCCTGAACACTTTCCAATCAAAAGGCTGCCCAGTTCCGCCTCCTTTCGCGTCAAAGATTGACCAAAGAGCCGAGCTACGAGAGCAGGACGTTGGCGCAGATACGGAACCATCGGCCGACACATCACGCACATCAATCCATTTCAGATCGTTACCATCTGTGTCGTTGCTCCAATGAGATCGGCATTCGGGTCCGTGAAGCTGGGCAACATCCACTCCAATGTGGCGACATGTGTCATTGATTTCCCCTGCTGTTTCGTCGACGAAAACCGCTACTGGATGCGCCCCAGATCTTGACGCAACGGTGGATATTTGTCTTGCCGTGCTTCTGTCTACTGCGCGACGGGATTTTGGCCAGAGAAGCATGCCGATCATGAGATCAACGTCTGCCGGTAGGATCTGCTTGGCTGCAGCGATGATCATTTCGGCATCTTGCGGGCTGACGACACCGCAAACCTTCACGGCTTTGAGCGTAGGCGTTGGAGAAGGGAAGAGGGCCGCGAAGGACAAACAGGGCGGTGACATTCTAGAGTTCGAACAGATTGCATTCCCTTTACGCGAAAAGCGCCAAACGGATCGTGTTTGCCAGGTGTTCAGCACGCCAGACTCTGGAGTGCAGAGGCGACAACGATTTCGATAGATGTAAATGGATATGTTTCCACAGGCATGGTCAGGAGGGGAACGAACATCCCAGAGAAGACGGGATGATCCCAGACAACGGTAAATCCTGGATCAATTCTCAGAGCTGTTTTTGAGGGCTTGATTTGAACCGCAAATCAGGCCACCTCGATCTCCCACATTGCCTAGAAGAGGTTCTATAGAATCATCAAGACCAAACAGATAATCTTCTCTTCAAGGTCTTCACATGGTATTCCGCCTGGCACTTCGCTGCGAGTATGAAACATTCTCTCTCTCAGAATGTGTACTAAAAGCTGACCCCGTGGATTCGTAACAATCGTTTAACGGGGGTGATCTGCATCCTTAAGGCCTATTTACCTTGGATGAAGAAGCAGCGGACCATAACAGCAAGCGCAGCATTAACTTGTTTCGGAGCTCACAAATGGCTCGCATTGGCGAATCTATTGCAGCGCGCTCGCGGCTTTCGGCGTTCTCCACGCCAATCCTCCCTTCCCACCGGGTTATGAAACCTACAATTTCACCTCGCTGTCCCAACCGGCTTCAGAACAAGGTGAACCGGAGTAGGAATCATGTACAGAAGGTGCTAGCAGCATTGGACTCCAAAACGCCGTCTACATCGTCCACTTCTGAACAAGATGATGGACCGCGTGCGTCCTCAATAATTCCAAACACTCCGTGCTTTACAAAGCGCATCATGGCTACGCCGATGGACCGTCCTACACGCCAGCAATACCTAGATTTCGCGGGGGCCGCATTTGAGTCATACCTACAATCGTACTTCAACAATCCGACTGACGTATCTCGACTATCACAGTTGACCCTTTTGCTACCAGAACTTAATCCCACGCTTGACGTATATGACCGACGTTTTCTACTGCAGTTCACATGGGCATTGCTCAGAGTCACTTCTTCGCTCGGGCTTCGCTCTTGTGTTCTTGTTCAAGGAGCACGCCGCTTTGGAGCAATGCCACTGTCTGTCGCAGGCCTGCGCCGAAACTTTGACGCCGACTTGGAGCTTTCTCGTTCCGGCTGGCCAGAGAAAGCCGTTAGATCTGGAGAGCTAGAAGACTTGGAAGCCATTGAGGATGATGTAGACATAGTGCTTGTTCTCTCTCCCACCAACGCTGTATCTATTCCGACTGTCGAGAGCGTCTCAAACCTCGTTCACCATCTCAAGGGAAAACCAATTGCTCTTATCAATCCTCGACTTGAAGAAGTACCGAGTCATAGCGGTGTCATGCAGGTGCAAGGTCGAGCGGATAGATTGCGCCTTTTGAATAGCTTCGAGGACGTCTTCTACATGCGTCTGCTCTTCGATGCTGGTAAGAACTTTCCTTTGCGTGGTATCTTGTACAGGGCTCATCCTAACCAATGGCAGGCATGGTGCAGTCCATCGTATGACGAATACGTTCTCTCATTGGAAGGTGAACAAAAACCGGAGTTCGGAGCAGTCAGCGATGCGTTTCGGAGAACCCTGTATCAAATTCAGAAAGAAAGAGTTGCACAGAGTACCAATGAGGGTGCCATAGAGCAGCTTCTTCTATCACCTCCAGCGATAATCGTGTTCGTCGCCGTTACTGCATTTGCAATTTACAAAGGCGGCGGGGAAAGTTTGCCAGCATTGTGGAACTCGTTAAGAAGTTCGCTCCCATGACTGGCTGACGACGGTAGTTCGGATGCCACCATTTCCATCAATTGTTTATCGAGCATAAGATTATTCGTGCCCAAGCAGTTCGGTTGTGAGGCTTGCCTCTGCCGTTACGAGCAATTTGCCACCGAACTTCTGAGAAAGAGATGAGATGTTTGGAAGCCAATCTTATGCTCGCCTTGGTAATTCGTGTTCAAGAGCACTTGTCCCATCCAAAATAGGGATCATCGGCCGATTTGACTATAGTGTACCTACTGCAGAGATGGGTCCGTTTATTTGTTTAGAATCTTGCTCCGCGGCAAGCAAAGGGTTGGCAGTGATATCGGCACGCCGAATGTAGTACCTGCGTAGAGGTGCTTCTTTCACTGAGCAAAGCGTTGCAACGATTATCGTCACTTTTCACAGACAAATCCCCTTCTCATAGGGATGGCGCCGCAATAAATGCGCTTCTACGGCCACGACGGTGCTGACCATAGCACGCCGTTTTCCACTTTGTTCAGAGGCATGCTGGATAGTTCTCATCGAGTGAATATAGACGCTCAATGCCTACAAAATCTACTTGGGCTCACTTTCATATGACTCGCACAGATGACCCGAATGACCGTATAAGTCGAAACATTCACGTTTGAGAAGTAGCGGGACTGCCTGGCAATCGATAGCCTTTTACGGCTCTCGGGAACATTTTTGCATGCCTGTATGTATGCACAAACGAAGGAAAAGAAGTTAGTTCAAGTTTCGACTTTAGACCTGGAGCCGTAGATATTCCTATGAGGACGACAAAGCATTGAAAGAAATTACCTTCTTCTGAGTTCATCTTTCAAAGCTTCGTCGTCGCCAAACTCCTTCATACAGTCATCGACAGCCTTACTGTATTTTCGACAATGCCACACGACGCTGAGAAGTTTGCCCTCCGCGCATTCGGCGAGCCTGCGTACGTGTTCATCACAACCCTTCACCGCGAGATCTCGCAGTTCCCGTATGATTCTGTTTTCAGCTTTGTGAATCAAAATCGGTACCGGATCCGTGTTGGAACGACCACGCAAAATATCTTCAAACTCTTCATCTGAGAGATTTCCTGGCGTCTGAGAAGGCATGTACGAAGAAAACGGTATATCTACCGTGTTTGTCCTCAGAAACCCTCTCCTTCAGTTTCCCGTACTTTAGTTCGTTCCCGACCTTCCCAACTGCGGATCTGTCGGATTTTCTGAGTCTTGTTCGATTAGACAGCGAAAGGAGAGCACAACTAACCGCCAGGTTTGTTGAGATTCGGGACACACTTTAGTACCGATGTATCAATCCTAGCACGAAGTTGCAATGCCAATCTGGCGTTGATCCTGAGCTGTGATCGTCGCTTATTGGGCATTAGAACACCGGATCTCCCCACATGATTTTGGATCAGTTTCCAGAATCATGAAGACAGACCTAGCAAAGAAACTGTAAATATCGGTGTAAGGAACAGAGATGGACGCCGTCGACAAAGTTCTCTTTGCCTCTTTTGTTTGGATAGCAGCAATCTGCCGGACTGGTAGAGGAAGAGTTCGTTCAAGGAACAAGCGGACTGCTTTTGATCCTCTGGTCAGGGTCTTCTTGCGAGGAAATAGAGTCCGTAACTACAAGTTACTTCCAGCGGAATAGCGTTGAGCATCGCAGCTTGTATCGTATCAGAATGCCAGGTGTTGGACCTGATGAGGTGACGCTCATCGACTCGATCGAGGATGATTTCCTGAGAAAGAAAGAAGAAATGCGTCGTGTGGCGAAGGACTGCGTCGTCATCATTGACAATGTGCCGAAAATTGGACCGGAGAAGTACGACAAGCTTGTCGGGAAGCTGACTCCTTTATTTGACAAATTCGCTCGTATGCGTCGAGACGAACAGGATAAACCGCGTTTAAACTTCGTTCGAAATGAGAGAGGAGCCACCTTAGGGTTTGCTATCGCGGAGTATACCACACCGGAGGAAGCGTACAAAGCGGTTACCTCTCTTCACAACTTTCAGCTGGATCGATCCCATCGCTTCTGGACGTGCACCGCAGGGGAGCTCGAGAGGCTGCAGAACATCCCGGAAGATTTTGTTCCTCCTCCTCCATTACCCGCTAGTCTTAAGAACCGACCTAATTTCAAGAGTTGGTTGCTTGACGAGCGCGGACGAGATCAGTTCATGATCCGACACAATCACGAGACGAGCGTTTATTGGCACGATCATATCGTGAAGCCGCAGATGGTAAGTTTTTATTCATTGCACTCTCACGAACGCCAGCGATGAAGAAGGTATAGACACTGTAACCGATGTCTCTGCAAGGATCCCATTTGTTAGGTGGGTGTTCTATGTATGAGGATGCGGATAGTCTTAGAGGCTGTTTCAGAGCCTGCGTTTTACTCGTTAAGATCGCTACCCTTATCTGCCTCGATCAAGTCAGTTCTCTCAGACGCACACGCTAACACAATTTTTTGGTTCTACCTTACCATTTGCTTCAACACAGGATTATGCCAAAGTTATGTGGTCAGATGCTGGAGTAGTGTGGTCTCCTCGTGGTACATACCTCGCCACCTTCCATCAACGTGGTATTAAATTATGGGGTCGCACGACTTCAGCTGATAGAGAAGTGGATTGGGTGATTGTCATGCGCTTTGAACACACGAATGTATCTCTTGTTCATTTCTCGCCATGTGAAAAGTACCTCATTACATTTAATGGCACTGAACCCGAGAGAGATGACAAGAGAAACCCCCGCGCTATTATAATATGGGATGTTTTGACAGGAAAGAAGAAGCGTGGGTTCATGGGTCCTCCGAGGTCAATGATAGGTCCTGATGGTACAATACCATGGCCTATTTTTCAGTGGTCGCATGATGACAAGTACTTCGCGAGGTTAAACGAGAATGCGATTTCGGTATACCAAACGCCAGACATGGGTCTCATTGATAGGAAATCAATGAAGATTCCGCACGTTAGAGGATTTGCTTGGTCACCAACATCGAACATTATGGCGTATTGGACACCTGAAGTGAATGACTCCCCAGCCCGAGTAACGGTTGTCGAGTTACCATCCAAGAAGGAAATTCGACAAAAGGCTTTGTTTTCGGTATCCTCTATTGTTCTTCATTGGCAACAGGAAGGGAAATTCCTTTGCTGCAAAGTCGATCGCCTTACGAAGAGCAAGAAGGGACAGTTCACGAACTTCGAATTGTTTCGTGTACAAGCTAAAGATATTCCAATTGAAGTTCTGGAATACAAAGAAAAGGACCTTGTACAGGCCTTTGGATGGGAACCACAAGGGCATCGCTTCGCTGTTATTCACGGCTACAGTGACAAACCTGGGAAGACAGACGTAAGCTTCTTCACGATGGAGGGTGTCACCGGTGAGCTTAAGCCGTTGTTTACCCTTGAAAATCGAACTGCAAACCAGCTGCGATGGTCTCCAAAAGGACGCTTTATTCTTCTCGCAGCACTGGGATCACCAAATGGAAACCTCGAATGGTATGACGTCAATGATGCGACTGGCAAGGAGAGTCCTGAGCCTGTCGGGTCAAATCAACACTTCCTTTGCAACGATGTACAATGGGACCCATCTGGTCGGTTCCTATCGAGTTTTGTGACATATTGGCGGAACAGCAATGAGAATGGGTACATCATTTGGACAATGTACGGCAAGGAACTGTGTCGCGTTAGTGTCGACATGTTGTATCAGTTTGCCTGGAGACCGAGGCCCCCGTCTCTTCTTTCTGTCAAGCAACGCAAAGCTGTTAAGAAGAGCCTTAAGGTGAGGAAGGAGAAGTATGAGAGGGAAGATAAAGACCTCAAAGATAGCGTCAGCAGTGGGAAAGCTGCCCAGCGAAAGGCACAGCGGGATGCCTTTTATGCATTCCGAAACCGGGCGGCGAAGATTCTCGAAGAGGAGGCTGCAAATCGACAACAAGCAATTGCCGTCTACGAAACAGCCGGAGACGACAAAGAAACCATTACCGAGATTGTTGAACACGTTCTATCCGTCAAGACTGAGATTGACTTTAGCAAGAAATTACTTACCAGCGATGATGAACGTGACTAATAGTAAAGCCGAAGCAATGAGGATTTTCTGGACGTTGTCTTTGCGTTCTGTCACTGACAAGTTTCCTGCTGACGTATTTCAGACTGCGCTACGCTGTTGTACAAAGCAGGACGGCTACCATTTGCAGGCATAATCCATTTATTATGGCTCGATATAACGCTTCTCATGTAGTGCCTGTTGCTTTCCCCTCTGAAGCACTACCTGTGTCTGGCTTTTCTGGAGTATCGATATCCATTGGTTCGCTGGTTTGTTTATCATCCACTTGGACGGGGTCTTGGTCTGTCTCCTTTGTGGTCTTTACCTGCTTGGCGTTTTCATTGTTTAAATCGGCCTTAATGTTCGGTTCAGACTCGCGTTCTGTTTGTCGATGGTCTTGGGGTTTGTCATTTTCTTTGTTATCTTCCTTTTCGACTCCTGCCATCTTGTTTTGCATACCATGCTCTGCTTCAGCTGCCTCAGATGCCATTAATAATTGTTCATCATCCACCTCATCGTCCACCTCACCGTCCGCAGATGAGATCTCTGGAGTGGGCCCAAAACGCCTTCTTCTAGCTTCGATGAAATACGAATTAGGATGATCCGGAATAAACTCGGGAAGCCCGTATTCACTAATTGGATGATGACCTGGTTGAGACGAAGCAAAGCACATTCCACACGCTGCCTGATAATTTCCCTCCTTCGCCCTGGAAACAATCAGTGGGATAGCATCTGGGGCAGTTCCGAGCGCCCTGAGCGACATTCTCAAACGAGATTCTTCAAACTCTCTATACGGACATCCGTTATGCTCTCCAGGTCCCGGTCTCTCATTTATTACTTTCATGCAGTTGTAAGGCGGAAGGTTTCGACGCTTACCTTCTTTTCCATACTGATGGCGAATGTTATATGCGTACTGCTTTTCGAACTTCTCGGTAGTTATGCTTCCCTTTCCGAATTCTGTTCTCCAAAACTTGAGAGATTCATCCATCGTTAACCCACAACCCTTCAGAAACACTCCGAGCTGTATTCTAGCGGAATGGCGAAGATGATGATTTTGTCGTAACTGTGCCATCATGTTGTACATGCAAAGGGGCATCGCTGGAAGAGATTGATCCAGCTCTTTGAGCGATATGCGGTCAATAGATGCATTGGGGTCGAACGCCTTCTTCGATTGCTCGTCCGCTTCGAAATGCTGCCGAATGGACCTGAGAATAGGTCTCATTCTCTCGTCTCTCTCTGCGATCGGAGTGTAGTTCATAGCAGTAATCAGACTGGCGCTGAGCAAAGAGCGAAATTGAGCAGCTACGACTTCCAGGATATTACTTTGAGGAACATAAGCAAAGCCGTCACGCAGGAAAACCTTTCTGAGACGCACAAGGGCTGGTACTTGTTCGAAAGCAATCTTGTAGTATTTGACGTTTTCGTTGCTTCTCAATCTGTTGGGGCCCTGAGCGACGGCATTAAGCTCCGGGCGAATTTGCTCGAGATCCTTGTTCGAGACGGGTTTCACAACCAGTCCATTTGCTTTCTCAATAGCTTTGAGAGCGGACTCGGCACTGGTACCGTCCAGACGAGCTGTGAAAAGGTCATACTCCGTCTTCAGCAGCCAAGCACGGTGACTGGAACAAAGAGCCATTCTGACCATGAAATGAGATGCTTCATCATCACGAATCTTGTTCTTGCGAATTTTATTCTGTTCATCATCATTGACCACGGGTGGTATATGCAGATCATGTGTGCGCTCAGCTCGACGAATGCTGCTCATGAGAGACTCCACTCCGGTTGACGGCTTCTGCACGCCCAGGTGCTGCGCTGAGCGAGCCTTTTCGGCCGCCTTCAGTAGCTTCAGCCTCTTGATGGATATGGCCTCCAGCTGCTCAAGTTCAAAGGGTTCTGTTCCTAGTGAGGAGGACGTATACAGAGGCGCATACGATGAGCTGTGGTCAGTTGAAGTAGTGTATCCCGGCTCCTGCAGTGCATTATTCGCGGCGGGGTGGAACTCCATGACGAAGCTTGACGCGACCGTCGCTAAAAGTCAATGAGGGAGAGTGGCGGAGAGGAGCCAGGCCGAACAAGACGCTGGCATTGGGGTGATCGTGAGCACCACATTTTGGCGGGAGAAGTTCTCTCTCCGATGTACCAGCACCTGTTTCGGTTGAGCGTGCTTACAGTTATCCGGTTGTAAGCAGATGCTGACAGACGGTGCAATGCGTCAGCGGCAATTTGCAAATGCGAGAGCGGGCACAGCTTTGAAGTGAATTGTTGCCTGGCGGAGAGGTCCGAGTGCTAAGCGGCCTTTGCGATTCGCACCGCCCCCCTCTCTCGAGCGTATTAACACGAGCCATGAATCTTGTGTTGCCTCACCGCTAACGCGCTTGCCGATTATTACGTACTCAGCACGCCGTTCTTTAAATGAGCGTACCGCCACCGTTTCACGCGCCCCCACTTCCTGCTCAACTGCCTTGCACTGCGTGCTGTTTGTTGTGAGCTGCTCAGTTAAACCGTTTCTTGACTGCCTCGCGTTCCCGCTGACCGTATGCTCAGATTGCTCAACTTCATCGCTCGCGAGGAGGATATTACCGATGACAAGTCCGTCTCTGAAGATGACTCGGAGACCCTCGAATTAGGCCAACGCAATGCGCTCTCTGCGAGTCACGCAAGAGACCCACAAGTCTCGGAAGAAAGTCAAGCGCCACGTCAAGACGAAAAAGAACTCTCACTCAGTGCTCATCACTCAGCAAAACGACACGACCATATTCACTCCATCCAATCCGACATAACTGATAGTGAAAATCTAACTGACCCTATAATTAACCACGCTTCACAAGTCACCATTTCGAATCCTGACCAAAACGAACAGTCCGATGATGACTCTCGTTTGCTCGAACACCACCGTATATCAAGTGATTCATCCATCCAGAATGATAACCAGTTCGCTACGACCTCAGCTCCTCAAAAGCTGCATCCAGCCCACGTTAACGAGCAGCAACCAAATGATTCTTCAGCTTTAGAGCAAGCCAGTTCTAAAGAGTCTCGTCGCGGTGCAACAAATCACCTCCGCGACACGCAACCGACGTCTCCCAAAGCACGACTTTCCCATGCCATCCATCATCTCACCAGCTTTGCCCAATTAGACGTGGAACAGCTCAACGTTGAAAATGGCAGTCTTTGTTCGTTTGAAGAGTTGCAAAATGCCTTGAAAGACCTGCCTCAGGTTATGGTTTGGGCCGATCAAAATGAGCCGTCCTTGTGGGATTTGTTTTTGGAGCTTTCTGCTATGCCGCTACTTGTGAAGTGTTTACACAAGACCCAGCACTTGAAAACGTACCAAAGTAAACAACAGACTGCGGATTCTAGTAGGCAGAATGGTGACTCTGGGGATTTGATGACAGGGAATACTACTGCATCGTCTGACAATACTAAGGCATCGGATGTAGCAGAAGCTGCGCCGAAAAAGGAGAGGTTTGTTTACGGCAACAAAACCGAAGAAAAGTATCCATCTGGTGAGACTCGAAGAGGTAATGAAGTATCTCAAGAGGCGCACGCGGGATCGACCAAGACAGAAGAGCGAGCAAATGGAACCATGGAAACAGCTTTTAAGACTGATTGGGATACGCAGGCGCCATCTAGAGTTCAATCTCAAATCTTGCAGGCCATATCCATCATGGTGCAGAGTGTGGCAAGACGTCATTCGCTCCTCTGTTTGTTTGCTGCAAATCATATTAATGATGTGTTGTCATTTGACTTTGCATTTGATGACGAGATGATCGCCGCATTTATATCAACCGTGAAGACGATAACGATCCGGCTTGACCATGACCTACTGCAACTGTTCTTTGATCCTGTGCGAAACGTTTTCCCGCTGTATGACGTTGTGACGAAGTTCTATGGCCACCACGAATCAATGGTAAGAATCGCCGTTCGGAATATCACGCTGGCCATTTATGCGATAGAGGACCATGAAGCTTTGAAATACGTCGCTCGAGATGGCAACAAGTATTTCGTCAACACCATTCGCTTCCTTTCGAGGATATCCGGCAGCGTCGCTAGAGCGTTCGAATTGTTGCTGGACGATGGCCGTGAGGTTCGACGAACTAGGACCAGGACTGGCATCTTTCGTCGCAAAGTGCGTGTATCAGATGTGACGGACAGGTTGGAAGAGATCGAAAACATATGTTCTTATCTCAACGACGTCTGTGTCATCTCGCACGACCTGCTGCGTCCAGTGTTAATACGGTTAACGTCGAATCTTTTCCTGTCCCCCTTCTTTCGACCATTAGCGTCACTAGCGTCACCAGATGCGATCCGTGCACGTAATAAGTTGTGGAGACTGGGGAACCGACAGTACAAAGCTTCGCACAGAACGGCTTTGGCTGCCTTCGACGCTGCAGCGCGCTGTCTACTTTTATCCTGTATCTTAATGAACTTTCGCTCATCTGCCATGTCTGAAAGCGTCACCCGAGAGCTTCGACGCCTGTCAAACGATTTTGATCGAAGGAGTATATTACACGCTCTCAAAGCCATGGCATCCGATATCGCTGGAACGGAACGGGTGACGTTTGTCTCTCTCTGCGCAATTGAGGCATTCATTACTTGTAACATTGTTGGGAAACACTCCCTGCATGATTTCAAGTATGGCTTTCGAGTGGAAGACCCGAACAACAGCGCACATGATGGGCTTGTGTCACCAAAGATGAGTTTCCTTGACTTGTCATCTCCCCAAAAAGATGACCTTGAACGTAGTCATGATGAGCCCATGTTGATGACGTTATCCGAATTCGAGGCTCCCCTTACACCATCTAACTCCCTTCCATCAACTCCTGATCTCAGAACAGCCTCCTCTGATGGGACTATAACTCCAACTGTGTTAAGCAGAGCAACCTCTAGCGCTAGCCTTTCTAGTGAACTGAGTACCAGTATTGCTGAAAGAACAGATAGCGAAGGAATCCTGTCGTCGTTCCAGATGGGGGAAGCAACACTCCGGGAAGCCCTATCGTCCATTGTACTGGTTGTAAGAAGGCGTGAAGTAAGATCCATACGAGTACTGTATACTATAAGTAGAATCATTACTGCTGTTGGAACGAAGACACAGGAGCACGGCTTGTGCGTTGAGGTATGTAAGATCGTGTTGGACGAACTGGCTGGGCTGATGCAGTCAGTTCTGCGTGACAAGCGAACAACCATTGTATGCATCGAGCGAATGTTTGAGAGTTTCCGCACGGCGGCGTCATCAAAGCAGGACATGTACAGCGATCCGCCAAAACTGGAGGACGTTTTGTCAGCCGATCGCGCGCCTCTAATGGCGTCAATGTTTCCTAAAGGTGCGGGAAAAAGAAGGAGAGCTTTGTTTGACGATGCTATTCTTCCCACTGAAATTGAAGACGCGGATTCGTTCTTTTTGATGATGCACACATACGAAAGATCTTTAACTGATGCAGGAATAACGACGTTACCGAGATTGGTAGTACAGGCACAAGGCATTTTACTGGAGTACGGCTTGATTGATTCATACCTTGACAAGCGAGACGCGCTTATCAGTTTCGCAGAAGCTGTTTTGCAACATGGTGAATTAGAATAAACGCCAGTTTGCGTGAGTTATTGTTAGCTTCGTTGTGAAGATGAAGAATGAACACTTGCTGCGGCAAAAACAAGTTCAAGTAGGGCATAGGTATGATAAGTACCACCGCTTGTAAAGAGTTTTAACAATTAGTTGTTTGAGTCTATTGCATCTTGGTGTCGAACGACTGCGGCGGTTGAATCCTCCACAGACACATGAATCCGGGCACAAACAGAATAATGAACACAAGAGCGACCAACAGGCCAGCAAGCTGAGACTGAGTAAGCTCCGGCTTGTACATTCTCCTGGTATATTCATCTCCGGCGACGGCGTCAGCAGCGCCATCAGCAGCGCCATCAGCGGCGCCATCAGCGGCGCCATCAGCGGCGGCGGTGTCCGCATCACCCTCGACGTCCTCGGCAACCGGAGCGTCGACATCATCCTCCTTTGGCGCATCAGGTGCGTCGGCAGCGCCGGCAGCGTCGGCAGCGGCGTCCTCCGCCGCGCGCGACACCCAAAGCACGGCCATGTTTCCGGAAGTGCGCTGCGACGCGGATTGCAAAGCGACTAACAAACCCTCCTCGCGCTCGTCGGCGACGGACAGCGATACAACGTCGGTGCGCGCGTTATCGAAAATGGTCGACGAGGCATCGGACGACAGTTCGACAAGCTCGCGCACAGAGGAGAGGGCGACGGACGACAGCGAGGAGAGATCGGCAGCGGGCGCATCGGCAAGCGCGTGGAAGGAGGTGGCGGAGGCGGCGAGCGGCGAGTCGCTGGGCGACAGTGCGACGGACAGACGATGCAGCACGGACGGCGCATCGGCGCGAATTGAGGCGGAGGTGATGAGAAGAAGAAGCTCGGGGGCGGTTTCGACGCGCGCGAGCGGGAGCGATTCATGCTCGGCGTCGGGGGCGGAGATATGGGAGACGAGATCGGGGAGAACGGAGGACGAAAGAGGCGCGGAGGGCGCGGTTTGACAATGCGGCGTGGCGACGCCGTTACAGAGGAAGTGCGGGCGCGTGGAGTAGCCGAGCAGCACGGAGGAGGCGACTGCGAGACGCAGCAGGGAGAGGAGGGCTAAGAGACGCAGCGCCATGATGTGCGGATTGGGGGAAGGGGCGAGGG